>VZRS01003930.1:36710-58797 GCA_013398055.1 Ifrita kowaldi | reverse complement strand
GAATACTGGGGGGGGGGGGGAGGTGGTGAGGGAAAATATGGAAAGCCCAGTCATTCACCCTTTTATCAGTACCATACATACATGTAAAGGTAATGCTTAAAGATAGCTCAAATTTAAAAAAAAAACAAAACAAAAAACAAACAAACAAAATCTAAACAAGACAAACAAAAAACAACAACAAAACAAAAAAAAAAACCACAGAAATAAGAAAGGAAAGAACACATATTAATCTAAGAATTGATAAGTAAGAATTATCTGCAGATTAAGTTATGTCACAGGCAAGGTTTTACTTCCCATGCCTTTAAACTAAACTTATGAAAAGAAAAAATACCTACTGGTGTCTGCCTGGCTGCCCACGCTGATGTATCTGTCATTCCCAGGAAGGGCTGTTTGGTAGTAAGTTGCCTCCTCTAGCTGGGGAACCTTGGCATTCTTCGCGGTGAGAAAAGCCACAGCCAACTCCAGATTACCATTGCTGTCCTTTAAGCATAAAAAAACCCCAAGAAGTGAGACTCTCCTCATCCTTTTTATAATTTTTCTTAAAAGCAAACTACATGATTAGCAACTTCAAGTCAATAGCCATTGTACTGTCAGGTAAAAATACCGACTAGAAAAGAAAGTTTCCAAACTTGACATATTCTGCATATTTCACTATTTTTAACCAAAATAAAGATAAAACATCTTATAACAATTTGTTTTGCTGAAGTTTCACTTATTTCAGAAAAAAAAAAAAACAGTCTTGTAGTGTAGGTCAACCTCTCAACAAACACAACCAGCACGTTCACAGACTTCTCAACAGCAGTCAGATGAATTTTTCTGAAAATCTAGTTTCATTTTTAAAGCCAGAGATCCTGGCTTTTGAAAAGCAGTTGTGCACACAACTTATGCTAAAAACAACTATCTATTTTTTGTGTGTATATACATATTTGATTTAAATTACTAAATTCTCATTTACCATGTATAAATGGCTAAATAGTTCTGCTTGAGGGAGACAAAGCATTTTTAAAAATTTTATATATAATTAAGTATACGGAAATAGAATACAGAGAGACCTGCCATTCTTTACTTGCATCAAAGAATTCTTCTGTGCTGTGGAATAAATTACTTGAAACTGAAAAAACAGTGAAACAATACCAAATTAGCACAGGCTAGCAAGTTCAAGCAGAGTTCTTCATTCTGCACAATGAGCAAGGTCAGTGAATGATAGAAAACAACCACACCTTGACAAGAAAACACCACTTAATTCCTCAGGAGCTGACCAGCTGTAGTAGCACCAATGTATCCCAAAAGAATTCACACAAAGGTTAAAGGCAAGTCATAACATTCCTGTCTTTTCATTTTTGAACACTGGATTAATTTTTATGTCAGTACCAAAAGAGAACAAGATTCCTTGTAAAGTGAACAAGCCATCATTATAAAGCTTTATTTTCCCCTGAAATAAATTCAAGCAGGGAAGGGAGGGAGGGGATGGAGGGAAGGAAGGGAGGGACAAGAGTGAGAAAGAGTGGGATTTATGGTTTTCACAGGCAGTTAAGATGCATTCAGGTGCATTCAGCTGCAAGTCAGTTGTCTTACCTTCAGTGCCTGTTGTAGTACCTGGATGTCATTGATACCGGTAATCTCCCTCAGCTGATTTAAGAATGTTTGCTGGTGCTAAAAAAAACCAAAAAACATATCATTAATACAAGCTTAGAGCCAAATAACAGCAAAACCAATCACTTACAAGAGTACACTCCTCCACAAATATTAAAGGCATCAGCATACGAAGTTTATTCACCAAAAAGGGGTAGAACCTTCAATACTCGAGTTTGTCTCAGTTTCTGCAATTTGGGCACTTTTAATTCCCAAATGTAATGATGTTGCATTTTGCTGGGCTTGCTTGGTTTTGGATTTTTTTAAACAAAAAAATGGGTAAGCTTAGGCAACATGGATTCAACTAGCCTATATAAAGCCACAATTGGCCCTTCTAAACAAATAAAACTCCACAGCTTTGGTCTCCAAAGGCAGTAGGGGAAACAGCTGACTGAACTCCCACCAAAACCAACTTCTTTAACTCCCAGTTACTCTCAACCCCATTATTTCCTTAACATAAATAATTCCAAGTCATTCCAACCACAAAACCAGGAAATCCAACTTTATCGGTCACTGAGGTGTTTTAAGAGAAATTCTATAAAAAACTCCAAACAAAACAGAGTTTCTTGATACTGAAACAGAACTTCAGGAATCCATCCAAACTGCCTTCCCAGACCAGTTGAATCCAACTCTCTCAAATCACACCGGTCAGCATCCATGACTGAGCTTAAAGTAACATTTGGAATTAGAAAAAGAACAAGAGGTCCTGGGTCTCTTAAATATTCACTCCGTAAGAATGTTGAGTCTTGGTTTTGTTTTATTTAAATAAAAATCTCATCCCACCCCTGTTTAGAGCCAACAGATGATTCACTCTGCTCATGCTCAGCTATCACATCACAGAAGCAAAAAGCAGGCACTAAGCTGGAACAATCCTTAAATTCCTGTTAACCATTAAAAGCATCTTAACCATTAAAACCATGAAAACACAGAGCACTGACCATTGTTCCATACTAATAAGTTTAATTGTTCCTTTGGCAGATGGGAAATGGAGAAAACATATTTTCAAGTGGTTTTTCTTTTTAATTCTTTGCCCACCACATCCTGAACTCCAAACAGTAATTTAATCTATGAAAGCGAAGATTTTTGTAAAGTACAGGGTTTTGTTTGCAAGACAAAAAGCACATTTCCTATTGGCAATAAATAAACATTCTCCTGCTACTCTCCACATTCAATTTAAAATAGCAACTATAATTGTCTTGTGGCTACTTCTAAAATACTTATCTTTAAAGCGAATTATTTGGAATCAAATACTCAAATACCCTTATTCTCTCCTTATCACTGCTTTGTATAGAGGAGGAAATTAAGAGCTGCATGAATGCTGAATTCCCCAGTGTGAAATTAACCTGGCAGGCACTACTTCATGCCCTAATAAATTGAAATAGAAGGCATATAGTTCAGGATGTTTATGAATTACATACACAATCTTCCCTTCATTTATGATCCTAAGAGACACTGCTAACAATCCAATTTGCCTCTTTCTTTTTTCTTTCCCTTTTAAAAACCCTTCTGTTGGCACAAGAGAAGTGAAGTGATGCAGGAAAATAAACTCCCACTCGATCCCCATCCCTCACCCCCTCATTTGTTTACTCTGCATTTCATAGCACTGTACAAAGCCACGACTTGTTTCCCCTATAAAGTTGCTTTCCTGCCCCTATGTCTGGCAAGAATCAAAGAAAAGAAATACAGTATTTGGGAAAAATAATTACAACAGCATTAAAATTGGCAGCAGCAATTCAAGGGCACAGCAGTTAAGTGGATTTCTTTTCTTATTTGCCACCAACATGATGGTGAACAAAACAGAAAATAGTTTCACTGTAAATTATTATAACAACAAGTTATAACAGATTTCTGTATCTTCCACAATATATACAACACTTGGAAAGGCTGACTGGAGGAAATTCATTGTTCACAGAGACTGGGAAAAGGCAGAAGAGACAGTTTACCAACAATCAATCTCTTAGCAGTTCAAAATATTGGCTGTTAATTTATGAGCACAGCTGTGACTTATAAACTTAGACATCTGTAGTTTATATCCACATTTCAGTATTCCAGTGTAAAAGCTGTGCCTCAAGGCCCCCTTCCCAAGGACATACACATTTAACAGAACAGAACCAAGCCCAGAGATGCTCCTTTCTCATCGAGAGATGATTTAAGTACCTAAGTATACTTCTTTTTAAGGCCAAGGGTTTAAGGCACTCAGCTTCAGAATTTCTAACTGGTAATTAAAAGAGCAACATGGAGAATCCATAATTACCCTAGTTAGAAGTGACAGGAATTAAGAGGAAAATTAACAGTTCTCCTGAATACCTTAAACGGAGCTTTGGGGCATTTGTCTGGCTTAGGCATTCCCGTTTTTTCAGCTACATGTGGACAAGTTGCCATTAATTTCTAATTGACTTATTTCAAATCATGCAGAATTTAAAGAATGGATACATCCCCTTTCTAGAAGAAGTATAATTGAAATTATTTCCACCTGATCAACATATTCTTTTAATACCTGCTAACAGACTAACAGATCTTCAGAAACAATTGTAAAACTGCATAAGGGAGCTAAAAACTCCAACTGATGGTCTTCTCTTCCACAAATTCACCATCTGCCCTCATCCTCTCAAATCTGACATAACTGCATCATCTTTACTGTGTACTGACCTTTCTTGCAACTGGATGTTTAACTTGTCACTATTGCCCTTCACTGTTATAATGACAGTTTCTTATCACCCATGAAACTATATTAACACAAGAAATTCTATTTCTTTTCATTACAAGTGACTGAGCAGACAGCTACTATCAAACCCTCTCCTCATTGACTATCAGGGGCTGAAATTTAATTTTCTTTCTGCTTTTCTTTTCACCTAAGATGCTTATGAAACAACTGCAACCATATTCAGTATTACTTAATTCCTGATGTGACTTTATTTAGTGCATCTGTACTACTCTACAAAAGTCAAAATGAGTAAATTTTATTTGTTTTGAATAATATTCCTTTAGCTCTGGTTATTGTGGCATACAGGAAACTTATTTTACTATTACCCATGACTGAAGCTTGGAGATAAATTTCTAATGCAACTGCTGAACAGTTAAGTCTCTTCTGTACGATAAGAAATATTTAATACAATACTACAGACAGACTTCTACATATGAAGCTAGCCGCCCTCCTCATGCCTATTAATGCTCGTTCTGATTACATTTACCCTAAAAGCTTTAGTTTTCGTGAAGTTTGGGCTAACTTGAGCTGAAGTGACTGTAGCATTTAGAACCTGAAATGTCTAAAAACACATAGATATATTAAACAATCATAATTCATCCAAAGGCTATACCCAAAAATATCCAAAAGAGCTCACCCTATGCTAAAACAAAGATTAAAAATTAAGAAGGCAGCAGACAAGTATTTACAAGAGTCTGAAGTACCTACACCAATGCATGCTCATGAAATCAGATCAGTGAGGGAAGATTCAGACCACAACTACCAGTTCTAATGTAAAAAAGCTGCCGTATCTTTTCAAAGCGGCTCTTTCCTGATTCCCTATTTTTTCCAACCTTGCCTCAGCAGAGGTTCAAATTCTGAATTATAACTCACTGTACTTTAACTCAGTTTAATAAGCAGCCTCTCTTTCAAATGGAGACACAAGCCAGACCATTCCAACAGAACGAGGTGCAACTACTGGTGCTAAGAAATCCACCTCCATTCTTTCAAATTTGCCTGTACCCACTTCTGTTTGCCATCCTATCTGTAAATTTACATGACTGATTCCGTATCTTTTCACTAGCAGAGATCCTCCAGTTTGGTGAGTCAAGACTCCAGGAATGTCTGCAGTGCTAGGACATAGGTGCACACAGGTCACACCCATTCTCCATGGAGCCTCAACAGCATTTGACTCAACTCTAAAACGCCCTCAGGACCTGATCTACGACACCACACTGTGCTGGTACGGCTGCCACAGGGTACCCCAAATCCTTGGCCACACAAAGGAGATGGTTCACTGATGCTATGGCTGCCCTGGGATCCAGCTGCTCACACCACTCACTCCCACCATATCACACAGCAGACTGTTCCCTCGGGGCTTTCATGCACAAGCTATTCCCAGCCTTTCCCCTTCCTCTGGATCCCCGAGGTATGCACTATGTATCTTCAGGCTTTCAGCTCTTGGAAGATTTTAACTAACAGGAAATTCTCCCATTTTCCTGGATGGAAGCCAAATCTGTGTATTAGGAATGCATGCCCTTATTTCCAATTGTCTCCTTTTTCAGCCATCCCTCCCTTGCTCTCAGGAAATGCCCAATTAAGATTATCTGGTTTATAACCTCACACAATAGCATATTCAGTAGCTGTGCCAGCACCAGTGAAGCAGAAAAGGATCTACACTACAATCAGCTTAGGAAGATACTGTGCCCAAATTAGTTCCACGACAGTACTGTAAACTCTGATAACTTCCTACAATCAGAGCAAAAAGCTAAATTACACAAATTCTTTTTTTGGACAAGGCAAATCTCATAAACTGACTAATACTGAATTATAGTGAAGATAAATTTGGGAGGAAAATTAGCCACCTTTTGATCTGTTTATTTTCTCCTCTCTGTCGCTTCTGAAGAAGCACATGTAAACTTTGGCTTTATTCATGGCAGCATCCAAATGTTTGCATTTGCAGCACAAGCATTTACAAACTCAGAAGATAAAACAACTCTTTTCCATTTCCAAGCACAGATAGAGTTGTATGCTCAGGAATGAATGAGATGATCCAACCATTTGCAGGAGAAAACAGGATCTATGGCCTCACTACACAGTTCACATTTCAACAGCACATAATGAAAATGTACAAGGGGCACCAAGTTGATTGGAAGTATGGAGCACCTCTCCTATGGGGAAAAGCTGAGAGAATTGGGACTGTTCAGCCTGGAACAGAGATGGCTTAGGGGTGACTTGCAGCCTTCCACCACATAACAAGAGTCTACAAGAAAAATTGAGAGAGATTATTTACAAGGGCCTGCAGCGACAGGACAAGGGGGGACAGCTTCCAATTACATAGAGTAGGTTTAGACTGTATATCAGGAAAATATTCTTTACTGTGAGTGTGGTGAGGCACTGGAACAGGTTGCCCTGGGAGGTTGTGGTTGTGGATTACACACCCCTGGAAGTGCCCAAGGCCAGGCTGGATGGGGCTCTGCACACCCTGGTGCAGTGGAAGGTGTCCTGCCCATAGGCCATGATTCTGATACCTGAGGGAAGAATACTTTTTTTAGAGGCAAAAAGAAAGAGGAAAATACAAATGCTGAGAATGGCATCTTGACTCAGGCCCTCCACACAAGTCCCACTTTCTTTACTTTCTAGTGCAACACTGATTTATAAGACCTATTTGTTGCAGGAAAACTCAAATGACATTGCAAATATATTCTATATTAAAGACAATTCTAATGAAGCCTGAGCAGCAGAGGACCTGCTAATGGCATTGCTTGCAGACAAGTAGCTAATAAGCTGGTTTCCTCATATGATGCTGCTGTAATGAGAAGAACATTGAGAGCTTAGAGGAATACAATCCTCTATAAACAGGCTTTAAGTTTCTGCTACAAACAAACAAACAGAAACAGTTTAACGTACAAAGGACAAGCATACTAAAGACCCTCAATTACTACTGTGAATATCATTTTCTGCCACATTAATCATATCTCCTAGGAATAGTTAAAAGGCCCACAGACACCGCTGTACATTACAGCTTACAGCAACACAGATACATTAACCATTTTCTAAACATACTGTTGGTCAAGTTCCAAACAGGCAAATAAAAACTAACTCCTTCCATGAAAATACTGAGTTGAAGCACAGGGAAAACATGCAGTCAGCTCCAGAAGGCTTTGTTGAACATCTTTGCTTTTCCCAGTTCTCATGGTTTTTCTCCACGTCTGTGCAGAATTAATGTATTTATAAAAATATATAAATTAGAAAGTGGTTATATGTATACATATATTTTTAAAAGCACTATTTTGCTAGTGCAAAGATGAAGTTAAATCTCTGCACCCGCTGTAAGGTGTTCCTTAAAGCACAACAGAATTAGGTTCCCTGGCCCAGCATCTGCTAACTGAGCTTCCTTTTGTTCAGGTATGAAAAGAGAAACCTCTTACAGGACATTGTATCCTCTAAGAAAGTAGGTAAAGATATATTTTTATACACACACAGATGCAAAATGCACCTCAGCTTTGGCTCGGACAAAAATCACCTGTGGAGAGCAAAGGACATGCACAAAGACAGCAGATTTTCAGTCCGGGACTGCTCTGCACAGGCTGCCAAAATCTGACAATTACAGCAGCAGCTTGTACAAAGTGCAACTGGACTGAGAGCAAAAACTTACTTCAAGGAGGCAAAAGGACACAGTGTATGGTAGGAACTTTCAGCCAACCACAGCCTAGCCCAAATAAAACTTCAAGGGGGAAAAGGCTTGAGGGCACTACTTAGGTACATACACTCCTCTCTCAAAAATTAAATGAAGGATTCTACATCATCATAGCTTTATGTAACCTGTATCAACCCTAGACAACACACAAAATACTCTCACCATATTTCTGTGCTTTCCATGCTTTAATGAGTGACGTTTCAATGAATTTTAAAGTTTGATATTAAGGTTTCTACACAACACAAGACCATAAATTCATATAAACACTCACTATTCTGAGCCTCATATGTGGCCAAAAAAAAAATCTTTTTCATTCTCAGCATATACGTTTGTCTTTATTCAAGCTAACAGTTAAACATCTTGAATTAAGATTTTAAGGAGAGGCTTGAGGAGTTTGGTTTGTATTCTCTGACACTAAATATAAAGCAAACCCACCTCTGACAGTTATTTACAAAAAAGCATCCAGAAATTACGAGCCAAATCATCATCTGCATGGGGAATACACTTGCAATGAGCAGGAAAACCACCTGCTCAGTTCACAGGGGGGAATTTTAAAATTAGTCTAAGAACTGATTCATGAACACTGTTGCTTGAGTCCATGTTTCTAGTTGTTACTGATAGCTACTCCTAAATGAGCCTCAGTGACAGGATGATAATCAACAAAGGAGCCCTAGTGCTTACTGAAAACAAAAAGGCATCAGAAATGTATAATTACTGAGAATTTTGAGGTCTGTGTATTTTAAACCATCATGATTTCTCCATACTCTGCTCAGCATAACAGTGAGCTTCCCAATAGTAATGACAGCAGCTCTAAAATTAATTAACTACAGTAAAACCAATGAGATCTCCAGTTTCACTTAACTAGACACAAGTTAAACTTCAGGTTGTGTTTGCTGAAACCACCACGGGAAAACCTGCTTCACAAAAATCACTCTTGATTCTTACATACTCCAGTAACTGTGACAGTAATTAGCAAAAATCTCTCTGCTCCAATTCAAGTCTGTTGGGTGATTAGTTACTGGCGACAGCGGGACAGGTCATTCAAAGCACCAGCACATATAATCTGTAAACTACATATAAAATTCAGGAGGATTCCTCTGAGAGCCCACCCATGGACAACAGCTGGGCACTGCCACAGTACCAGTGGTTCACAGCCCCAGTCCCACCTTAACACCAAGAGACCTGCCAAAACCACGCACTAGCCATGGCAAAGCCATGGTTGCTCAGTCAGAGGCAACGTTATACAGATAGAAAGGAGAAGGAGGCTGGAGGATGACAGATACACAGCAAACTGTGTGAACATAAATCCACACATACAGAACCACAGAAGCAGGGGTTGGAAGAGGCTTCTGGAGATCATCTAATCCTGCTAAATACCCTGCTAAAGCAAGATACACATACACGCATGAGAAAAGGCTGAGAGAAATGGGGCTATTCAGGCTGAAAAAGAGAAGGCTTTGGGATGACCTAATTGTGGCCTTCCAGTACCTGAAGGGAGCCTACAGGAAAGATGGAGAGAGACTATTTACAAGGGCCTGGAGTGACAGGACAAGGGTGAATGGCTTCACACTGACAGTAGGTGTAGATTAATATTAGGAAGAAATTCTCTACTGTCAGGGCAGTGAGGCACTGGCACAGGTTGCCCAGAGAAGCTGTGGATGCCCCAGCCCTGGGAGTGTTCAGGCTGGATAGAACTCTGAGCAATCTGGTCTAGTGGAAGGTGTCCCTGCCCATGGCAGGGGGTTGGAATAAAATGAGCTTTAAGGTCCCTTCCAACCCAGATCATTCCATGATTCTATGATATTTTTCCAATCACTCCTGTCTACTTTCCGTTCTAAAAGTTTACTTCTTAATTTTTTTCTTCTGTTCACAGATATTTACTACCATGCATAAGCATCACCCTGCTCTGCACAATACAGAAGAGCTCCCAAGAAAACACCAAGCTAGCCCCATTCCTCCTCATGCTGCCGTTATGGTAACAAGGGCAACTATTCTAGGAGCAAACAAACCAACTCTGGAAATTCCGAGTGTCCTCAGATCAGTGGGATCCCAGGCTCCGTAATACTTACAAACAATAACACTCACAGGGGCTGTCAGACCACAAGCTGCTTCTAAGGAGTCAGCTGTTCTTCCCAGGCTGTAGCTCCTGCCAGTGCTGGGCAGCCCAGGCTGGTGTTGCCAGATGCCACTCCTCCCTTGGATCAAGCACCACCACTCACCCAAACCTCTGGCAAGCCAGGCCAGGTTCTCAATAAACCATCAGATAGTGGCTATCTGTATTCAGTAATTTCCTGCCAACTTAGTGAGAGCCAGGGGTGGGACAAGGGACAGGATAAGACAAAGACTGCACCGATTTCCACTGGATTCAACTGTTGTGGAGCAGCAACCTTCTGAGTTGTTTCTCTGCCATTCTTTCAATCCTTCTTTTATCCAGTGAGAGAAACTGACAGGGAAAAAGCCTCTCGTATTCCCCATCCTACTTAGGCAGTATTGCAGAAAACTTACACCAAGAGGAGGTGAATTAAAATTCTCACAGTGACAGAGATGTGATGCTGCTGATGTACACTTCTCACAAGTGAACATGCACAGTCAGACCTGCTCCTGCACCAGCTGAAATGCCATACACACTGTTCTCCACTCCCTGCTTTAGGTGTGTACATCCAGAAGGATTTCATTTACTGCAGCTGTTGATGGCACAAAGATCAAAGCTTCCACTTCACCTCAAGCAACTCTGCTACATGCCCTAGGTAAGTGATACCAGGAAGATTTCACTATTTTTCCACACAAAATTCAGCATAGTACAGCAGAGAAATTGTAATAAAACTTAAACTGAACTTTTTTACAGACAGGTCTGTATTACAAAGAGTTCACTGTATTCAATAGAAGGGACACATTTGGGGAAAGAGCTCAGCTGTCTGTTTTGAATAGAAAGGAAAAAAAAAACCAACAACAACCAAACTTAAAAGTAAGCCTTTCAATAAAGGCTCTTCCGTTTAGTCCCATTAAAAAAAAATTAGTAACATAATTTCCTACAGAAACAGGCCATGTAATCACAGAGTGGGCACGTACCCAGGCATGTCTGCCCTCCTGTCTCTCAAAAGCAACAGCCCTGACAGCTCAAAGCCACCTCCAGCAGCTTGGCCTGACCCCAGGGATCCCCAAAAGCCTCCGCAGCACCCCCGGGCTTCCTGGCATGTTGGCCAGCCAGGGTGTAGCTCCTGATCACACTTGCCTGCTCTTGCCCACATTCTGGCCCGCAAGAAGTTAGAGACAACACAGCCGGCTTGGGAAGAAGAACAGAAGGGGAGCACCTCCACTCCACTGCAGTGAGGTCTGCCACAGGTGAACTCATCCCACAGCCTCAACTGGTCACCCCCTCCCCAACTGTTGGCGCATTAGAAGACAAAAATACATCAGAAAAGTCACACACCACTATTTGCAGCATTCAGTAAAATGATTTGAGAGCTTATCCTGCCTCCACTAATCATTTAAAAAGAAATCATGTGAAGAGACACACGTTTTTAGCCTGGGGAGGGGAGTGTGGGCAGGGACAGACACAAGGCACAACTCTGCAGAAGAATGAGCCTACAGATAACATTAAGCCACGTGAAACCTGGGGCAGTGTTTAACAGGTCACCTGGAAGGTGGCAGGCTTCTGACAGCAGTTCCAGCTTCTGGGGCGAGACAGCTTTTCCTGGGTCAAGCACCAGGAATGCGCTGGCACGTGCTGTGTCCCTGCAAAAGGCCACTGTCACACCACGGACTGTGAAGGGCAGCCAGCAGCTTTCACTTGCATTGGGTAATAACCTCCATGGATGCAGGTGATATTAGAATTGAAATGAACCTCAAACACAACAGAGACACTACAGTATTCAAAGATGTGATGAGATTTGTACCGGGGATCAGCATGTAATTTTCCTACCTCACAATTGAAGAAACAGTAAATTCAGCACTGCACTCCACAGAGGGCAACTGAAATTTTCTAGGCCATTTTCTTTCAAGGAGAAAGAACAAAAAGATAATGTTTAAAGTTTTGGGTTTTTTTTTTTAATGGACTTTGAATTACCTTATATTGAAACACACATTTGCCTCACCTCCCACAGAAAGCTGAAGGTGTCGTATTCTAATACATTCGGACATGGTCTCAAGAAATTTACAGCAACTTTGGTTCATAAGCACAATTCGCTGTAATTTAGCCCTGCCAGTTTTCCCTGTCTCAGTGGTGTCATAACAACATCACCAAGGATGACTTTCTGCCATCACCACATACCTACCTGAAGCTTCACAAGCTGACTTGAATAAAAGGGGTACAAAATACTCCTCTAATGAGTTCACATTTTTGGAAAGTTATTTGAAACAAAAACTTAAATTCTGTGCTGCCTTCCTAGCAGCAGCATTATGCCGGGACATTTTCCATTAAATGACAGAGATTATAAACTCTGATACTAAAATCTTCAATCCTTTTCTTCTCAGTTGGGTCACAAAGCATTCAGTACCTTCCCTGGCCTTTAACAACTCAGCAGAGCCTGTGCACTGCAGACACCCTCCACTCAGCACCAGCAATAGGTGGCACATTTACCAGTCACCTTACAATCAGCCCCAGAAAAAGCTTCAAGGCAACACGGCAACTTAGCAAGAGCTGGAACTGGTTATGATGGGGAAATCTGTCTCTCTTCACCATTAATAAAACCAGAGGTCACCCTCTAGATCAGCAGAGTGTATCCAAAAAGGCAGCACAAGCAGCTTCAGGAGGGGGGACAACTGTGGTCCAGACAGGGCTGCCACAAGAGACATTCTGTGGCTTTCAGCATTAAGTCCAGTAAAACACGTGCAAGACCAGAGGGAACTTTTAGAAGCTGCCAGTAAGCTGTTGGTTATTTTTTAATTTCTAAACAAGTAATGGAATACAGACAAAGAAGACTTAATTCTAATACCCCGTTAAAAAAAAAAAGTTATAAGCTTAGATGCCAGAATTAAATAAAACTTGCTAATTACTACCACCAAATAATTAAAAAGTTCTAATGTAAGAAAATTACACAGTAGTGGGAAAGTCTCTAAACAAAAAAAAACATGGTCCTCAAACACGTAGAGATAGAAGCAGATTTTGAAGAAAAGAAGTTGACAGATGGGAAAATAGGTAATACCAAGAAGGGAAACCCCTGTGTAAATTGTGTATAAAGCCATTTAGTTTTTAAACAAATTCATATTTATAAGCTTGAAAACATTCTCATATATTCTCCCATGGTTCTATATCAAAACAAAGTAAAAGTTAAAGTCTGCAAAGTATAAGAATGCTTTCTCAGTCATAATCTAAGATTTCTGGGATACAATATGGTATTCAGTCCTCTAACCAGGACATTTATACCTACATACTGGAAAATGTAGGGGAAAAAGAGAAAAGTACTCTTACACAGCTGCAGTCCCAGGAGAAACTTCTTTTTGAAAGAAACTAACTTTCAGGAGAATAAAATGAAACCAAAAACAAAAGGAAAGTGGAGTAGGAGTCTGTTCCTGCCATCTCCTCTTCTGAAAAGAAAGGGGAACGTCATGTGCCAATGCATACCCAGCCTTTTCCAGATGCTTACTTTAAAGCGCTCTCAAAGCACACACCTGAATGTAAATGAATACTATTTTCAACTTCCATGTGACACTCTCCTTTTTTTTTTCTGGCTTAATCCCAGTAAAAACACAGCTAAATTCAACTTCTCAAAATACTGTTATGTTTTAATTGAAATTTGATTGAAAATCAGAAAGCATCATTTTTGGTATGAGAATAGGAATAGAAATTTCAAACACAGGTATCTGACTTTCCTTGGAGTCACACAGCTTCGAGACAGACAGTTATCACATAAACCATGTGTTACCTCAAGCCTACCACTTACTATTCAACAAACAAAAAAGTTGGCATGAAATACAGCTACATAATTCACAGTCTAAAAATTTTACACCTCAGACCCTAATGTCAAGTGAACATCCTCTTTTAAAGGGAGCCCTCTGGCTTTTGGGGTACAACACAAGTGAAATGATGACAATTGGCAGGAAGAAACCACAGGGGGATAGAATGCCATTATATCACATGCATTCATTTCCACAAATTCTGTGTATAGTAAGATACAAGGGTCAATTAGATTTAAATAGCTCCAGATCATGCCTTGAAAACACCAATGCCTCTCTGATAAGCTTTTATTAATACATTGTTCTGTCTACCTCTGCTTACTGTAAAGCTGAAAGTACGCTTTTACCTGATGGCTAAAAAAGCTTTAGTCAAGGATATTTTAAGCACAGTCTGCATTTTCTTGGCACCTAAACTTTGACAAGCTTGACTGTTGCCAATTAGTTGATAATAGAAACATTTTAAAAGAAATGCTGTGCAGAGTATAATTTTTTCAGCAAGAATCCACCAGGTAAAATAATTCAGAAACCAGTTATAAACAAAAGCATCAAGTCAAAGCTGTGAATCTCAGAATAAAACCTGTTAGAATTTGCATACCGATATTTCCGATGCCCTTAAAAAAAGTGTTTTACATACACAAATCTGTGTCAGGCAATGTTTTCAAAGTTAACCTATTTGCACTCCAGCCTTCAAGCTGTTCCACATCACATGTCCTTTGGATTCCACCTCTCCAACACCCTTAGAAGGAGAGACACCTTAAAACTGTGGACACTCAGTGGTGCTACTGCTCACAACAGTGCTGTTCCTGTTAAAGTCCCATCACCACATAACACCAGACTTCAGGGAAACTCTTATGCTGATAGCTTTCAACGTGCTCCTGAATGTCATCCTTTATGGCAAAGAAAAGCTAATGACATTTACAAAACAATGAAAACTACAAAACCCAACTGAAAAAAAACCCCAAAAAAACCAGTGCCTTCTTAAATTGCAAGAGTCTAGTTTGAATAGATTGATACATTCATTGTGATTTTCAAATGCTTGGAATGAATGATGTTACTAAATACATGGGGAAACCACTCTATAATTAAACAGACAAGAACTCAGAAAGCCTCCCACTGATGACTGAAGTCATCACAGTGTCCGGCCCATGACATTTTGTTTCAATCTGCCCTTTACACCATCTCAGGACCCAGCTTCACAGCATTTCACAGCAACCTCAACATTTTGAGTCAATGTTGCTTAACATTTCATTCACGTTAAAGCCTGAACTCACAGATTCCGCACCACACTCACCAGGAAAATTACTGTGTAGTTCAGTATGCAAAAACCACCTCTCTAGCAGAATATAGAGCCCTGCGAGTGTCAGCAGGAGTCAGCACACCCCCACAGCCACTCCAGAACACAGACTGGTGTACTCGCCTCAAATACTGAGCCAGGGGAGGTGTAACCCTCTGCAGCCAAGAGACACTTTATCCACTTCTGAAAAATGGGGTGGTAACAGAGCACAAAGATGGTATGGACAGGACCATTCAAAAAGAAGTTTCATTAAAATTGTCCACTAATGGTCTGTAGAGCTCTTAGTCAATTCCAAGTTTTGAAGACCTACAGAAATCTAGCAATAAAGAAATGTAAACCCTGCAATACAATATGAGAGAGCAAATAGCAATGCTGGAAGAAAGCAACATTTTAGATGGTCACCACAACACACACTACAGCTGCTGCCCATTTTATCTGAAAGTTTGGCTGAAGTGTGCAGGCACAATACAGCTTATGATAACATCTATATTCAGCACAGTATTAAAGTAAGGTAACAGGGAAAAATCTGACACATGCTGTCCAGAACACACTGTGTTGCCAAATTAAGAGATACAAGAATTCACCAAAAACAGCAAGAAATGGCATTTGCCTACCTGAGGAAACAGGAAAAACTATTTCCTTTTGCTTGGCACAAAGCCTGAGTTTGTACAATCATGCAAGGTATGCAAGGAAGACATCTCACCACCCCACCCCAATACTAAAGCCTCACAGCTTTAGTATTGTCTCCCTTTTTTAAATAATAAAAAAGATGAGCTTATAGAAAACTTTCAACTTGCACAGTTTTGCAGGCAACCAACTCCTGTGATTCACAGTATCAGCTTTTCCCTATTAATTATGCTTGACCACCCATTAACCAGAACACTGGACATATCACAGTCCCAAAGGCGATGGAGGGAGCTTTCATCCCATGTGTCACACGCTCAGCTCCCTGGCAGAAGTCACACGTGAGTGACATTAGTTTCACTCCACCACTGAAACTGAACCCATGCTCACTCCAGTCTAACATTTTCCACTCTTGGCAGGTACTGACTTCTTTAACAGCACCCCAACTGATAAAGTGTAATCATCAGCTAACAGAAGCCATCTCTATTTCATAATGTGAATAAAAGACTGAACTCTTCCCTGAAATCATACAATCCTTTTGAAATACATTGTCACAACAGCCTCTCCTACATTACTCACCTAACACTCTAACTTGTGATTTGAATCGTGATACTACACTGCTACCCCAGGCAGGAGTCAACAGGCCCCTGCTGAGAACGTGAATTCCCTCAATTTAAAGATCTCTATCTCCTGACTCAAAACCTTCACATTGGTAACAGTCACCAGGGTTTGATGGGGAAGTTTAACAAAGCCAGCAAAAAAACCCCAAGCAAACAAAGAAACAAAAAAAAAAAAAAAAGCCCTATACAAAATAAAAACAACACACACACAACCATTCACTGTGACTCAAGAAAACCTTCACCCACTTTAAAATAATCACAGTGGTTATCACAAGAGAACTAGAAAGTGAAAGCACTCAGGATACTTTCATTTCCAAGAAAATCTGCTCCAACACCTGTGGCTTTTCTAGTCAGAGGAAGTAGAAAAGACTTTTCTCTCTCAGTCAGGTCCTAACAACTCACACACACACACACACACACACATCCCCCTCAGATTTTTAAGAGCTCTGTTCCATAACAAGTACACACAATCAATTTCAAAAAAAACCAAAAACACAACCAACTAAACACAACCAAAAATTCAGGCCTTTAAAGGAATTTGTTCCTACACGAAAACATGTAAGTGAAGACATAGCTCTTAAGCTTTTTGTTTACTTTTTATGCTAAGGAATACCAGGAATGTCACATTTGACTCTTAGCTTTTGCCAGATGATCAGCTAGGAATTGCAAATCGGTATCTTCACTACAGAAAATGAAGAGCAATATTATTTTAACATATCTTTAGGCACCTCTGGGCACCTCAGTAATCCCCCCATCACTGGCACTGCCAGCAACGGCTGTAAGGAGGTGACTGATGGAGCTCCCCAGACAACTCCTGGCGCAGGTGAGGGTCAGAGACCTCCCTGCTCATTCTGCAAAGATCTTAGCCCAGCCTGAAAAGGCATGTTCCAAGTCCATGGGGCCTCAGGTTGATTCACTAACCTGGCCACTTGGTCCCCAGCACCTGGGACATCCCTCAACCTCACCATTCACATCACTGGAGCTATGGAGCCAGCTTCTCAGGGACAGAAAAACTGGGCTGTCGACTCTTGGCTGGGCTCCTCGGCAAGCAAGAAGAGAAGATTTAGCCAGAAACAGAACAGAAATTCCATCTTTTATTCTACCTTTCATTCCCCTTCAGTTACCCAAGCCCACAAACACCAGCTGAACTCACAGAATTAAGGAGATGCTCGCCACAACGTATCTTCTCAGGCACAAGAGTATAAGAAAAGCAACTGTTCAATTATGCTTCCACTTATCTTTATGAAGCACTTTCAAAAATGGAAAATACTTTTCTCTTTTAAGACATGAGTAATTTGCTTTTTTGACCTCTTCATAGAAGCCGATGGGTTTTATCATCTTTTGTTGCTGCTGCTCATAGTAGATGTGAATACAGAGTTATCCTAAAAATATTGGGGGTGGGGGGGAACGTGTGTTAAGGATTTACTAAAGATATTTTAAAATAATATTACAAAATGTTACCAGGAAAATCTATAAACTTTATACTTTCATATTCTGAAGCAATATTTTTCTATCAAGGTGTGGACCGAACATATTTAAAGACATTATTTCAGAAAAATTCTAATGATAGTACTACACTTGTAAACTCCTGCAACCACAATCGAAATCATTACTGAATTTCTGTGAAAGATTTTCTGAAAGCAAAAAGTTTTAAACTGCTGTTAAAGGTTTCATAAGGTTGCTGATTCATATCATATTATACCAATAAACACAACCCTCCAAGATTCAGCAGGCTTGTATAGATACCAAACAAAAAAAAATATATACAAAAAGACAAAAGAAACAAAACCACACACACCTCCACCCACTCCCACCAAAAATCCATCAGAACAGTCACAAAACCAGAAGGCATTCAGCAGACCAGTTTGACGAGGGCGTTCAAAATTACTTTGAGTCACTGGCCTTTGCACCTTGCTCTAACTTTCAGAAATACCAAACAGGAATCTGTATCAAAGGTGTAACTGTAAGTATTATAAAGTTTTTTGATAAGAACTTTTTTCTTAAATACAGAACAAGGTGTGTTTATTTAACAGCATAACTCCACAGTACTTCAAGTAATGTTTGCACATTACTTAGCAGTTGGTGCAAACACCTTCAGTAAACCAGTGTTGTTATTCTGCTCATTCCGGCCAAAGAGGTAGTAAAGCTCTGGGTACCAGCACCGGCAGCTGTAACTCCCCATATTCAAGCCCTCCATGCATGAAGCCCGCCTGTCACACAGTGCAAACACACACAGCTTCCCCTTCACGTGGAGATGCATAATCCATCCTCATTCCCAGGGGCCATTTCTCAGGTGCAGAGGGACACCTGCACGTTGGTCACAGCAAGAGTGGCTCTGACCTCATGATGAGAGAGGGAGTCTGCAGCCTCTTGGATCCACCAGGCAACAACACAGACATTTTAAAGTTTGAATTTTAAATCCTTGGAAGGTTGCCACCTATTAAGATGGAAAAAAAGAAAGAGCTCCCAAGATACCTTCCTTGTGTACCAAGTGCTCAGCAGATACTTTGCAATCACTTCCTGCCATTCAGGGCTGCACCATGTCAATTGGTGGAGACAGATGACTCCATCATCCTCTGCATGAAGTGGCTATTGCTTTCAGGAAAGAAAAGCACTCAGTGCCATGTTATTAGCTGAATTTTTAAATAGTAAGTACATCAAAACTATGGGATGAGCAGAGTAGAAGCACACATGAGCTAGCAAAATTTTCACTTTTTTACCCCAAAAAAGAACAAGAAAGATGAATTTAGTATCAGACGTTGCTTTAAGCCAAGCATTATTTTAAGTGTTAAATATCCTTAAAACTTTGTGCTTCTTTCAGAAAAAGAAAAATGAGCTGAGCTGACACGCCTAACTTTATTCTACTATTCCTGAGATTACACTGCCAATGCACTGCTGAATCACAGGTCTGAAATAACAGTGGGTGTGGGAAACCAAAGGACAGATAAAACAGCCTTTAAATTCGTGTATCAACCAAATGTCAGGCTCTCTACAAAAGCAGCAGAACTTGATAACACACATTGCTGAGAGGCCAGCCTGAGTGCCACCAATTAAAACCCAGCTTCTTCAATCTGCTGTTCCGAGATGACCATCACAGTAATTATCAGAGCTGAGACAATGCTGAAACACGTTTGACCTCCCCACATCGTAACTTCCAGTTACCAGAAAAATCACCATTCACAGCTGAACCCGCTGTGTAGGGGACACTGACAAGGGAAGGGCCTGCACAGCACGAGGGGCAGCCTGGGAAGATCTTCCTCCAGGAGGAAAATTGATGCATGCAGGCACCAGCCATGTAGGGCTGCCTGGAGTACGGGAAATCCTGCAACACACATGGCCTTAGTTCCTCAGCAGCAAAATGCCCGACAAAAAACCCAGGATTGTACAGGACAGAAATACAGCTCAGACAAAACAAGAAGCTACTTTTTTTTATCTTCTCACGTTGTTTACCTTTATTCACATGCTTTAGTCTTACTGTGAACATTACCTATAACTTCCAGACACTGAAAGATGTCAGAGAAGCACACAAGGGCCATCAGCAACAAGAATAATATGATTCATTATTTGCTTCAGGACATAAATGACAAGTTTTTAACTAAGGGTCAAGATGACCAGTAGAGATGAAAGGAAAAACTTCTTTTGACCTGATGCAGCTGTTTTAACTACACAATAAACCAAAGATAGCCTCAGTGGGAAATGGGCTGTTTGTAGTTGGAGCATTTATTAATACAAACCTACATCTCCAAGTGCTGCTGAAGTTTGACACACATTTCCTGTATGACAGTAAGAAAACATCTAATGAACAATGTTGGGAACCACAGTTCAGAGTAAGGTATGCTGATGACTCAGGCATCTCTTGTAAACCTAATATATTTCTGCTTGTATGTGGTTTCTTCACACTAACAGAAAACAATTGTAACAGACTTTGAGGCCTCCAGAATAAACTCACTTATTCGTGGAGATTGGGATTTTCCTCTTTCAAGAGAAGAAAATGAGTTAGTGCTATGGTAGCCTCTCCACCTTTCATCCATGCATCAGCCCACTGCACCTTCACCATCTGCCTTCTTACATGCAAATACCTGATCAGTGTTAAAGTTTGCCATCCAATTAGCTAGTCATCAGTCTCACTAAGCAATGAGATACTCACTTTGGAGTCAAATAAAGCTTTTTTCACAAAGTACTCTCAAGATCTGCCTTTCCCTCATTCCCCAAATGCATGCAATTAGGGATAAAACAGGTAACGAACAATTTCAGATAATAAAATAATCAGATGACTCAATGAAAATAAAAAAAATTAATTCCTGCCATGAAAAAACCTTGATACTTTATCCAGTTTCTCTAGACACTTAGAGAAGTGATCATTACCCACATGCTAATTACAGCTTCACAACTACTGCTAGTTTTATTTTTTACTGCAGCATGGATTACCTGGCATACACCTCAATCAATCTTCAACTTCCTGTTGGGCTTGTCCTTGATTTGAAGCTCAAGTAATCCTGAACTACTGACCCACAACCAGTAGTTTAGCTGAAAACTAAGGATTCCTCTAGTTTAGCTGAAAACTAACATTTCTCCTTCAGGATTATTGTCAGAAAGCACAAAAGGGCAGCACTGACCAGGGTCCACAACGCACTATGTAACAAAGTATCTGATGAGATAATTTCGATACATTACGTGAACCACTGACAAGAGGTTTTGTAAAAGATAAACTTGCTCACGAAAGCTGTCATATGCACAGCAGCAACATCAGTTTTCAAACACAGCAGGCACATGTAGCAGCAAATCTGCTATATTAACCTACGAGCACATCCCGGCTGAAAACACTGACAGAGGAACAAAATTAGTCCGTTCAGCCCTTGCCTTCCTGCTGAAACAGCCAAAATCGCTGGTAACTACTTCCAACTAGGAGAGGAGTCCTCGGCCAGACACGCCCTCCCTCCAAAAACGCTTCTTAAATGCGAATTGTACCACTTTAACCAATTATCCCTTAATCAGCACATTCCCACTGTCCACTCTTACGGCTGCAGCCATTTAACTTCCACACCGACTATACCAAAGCACATACACCTTTACCCTATACCATTAAAACATTAATAAAAATCAGGGATGAGGCAACAGTCATACCACTAACCACAAGAGTTGCGTTAACCTACAAGTTACCTTTAAAACATATTATTTTAAAAGCACTGCAATTTAATTTTAGACTTTTCTCTTGACAGGTCAGTTCAAGCGAAGGAAAGCTTTAGAAGGTATCTTTTTTTTCCTTCTTTTGACAGAGAAACATGCTCCGTCGAGTCCCGGTGCATCGTAAAAGCTTGGTAAGCGCCGTCATTCCCTTAACCCCGTTCCATGATGCACGTTAACACGAGTCCCTAAACCCGGCACTTTTTCACTCCAGCAGGAGCGCGTCACTCGCTGGAAATAGCGTTCACCTTTGGCAGGCGCGGATGCCGGCGCTGCAGGGTCACGCCGGGCATGTGCAGCATCTCCCCCCGGGCCCGCGGGGGGCTCGGCCGGGACCCCGCGCTTCTCCCGCCCAGCCCCGGCACCCCCGCTCTCCCCGGCAGCCTGCGAGCGCAACAGGCCCGCCCGGGGCCGCGGGGAACGCGCCGGGGCTCCCCCGAGGGCAGCGCCAAGCC
>VZRS01003930.1:5866-36687 GCA_013398055.1 Ifrita kowaldi | reverse complement strand
GGAAGGGCTCCGCGTCCTTCGCCGGCTGCAGGGGCGGCCCCGCCGCGTCGCCGGGGAAGGCGAAGTTTGCCCCGCTGTGGGCGAACCGAGAGCAGCTCGGACTGGCGCTGCTTTCCAGGGGATCGCCAGGGATTTCTCAGCGGTTCCAGCGCTGTCGCTGCTCGTAGAGACAACAAACCGTATCACCAAATAAATCAGAGAATCAAAGGATAGTTCAGGTTGAAAGGGACCTCTGGAGATCACCCGCCCCAACCCCCTGCCAAGGCAGGGTCACCTGGAGCAGGTGACACAGGAACGTGTCCAAGTGGGTTTGGAATGTCTCCAGAGAGGGAGACTCCACGCCCTCCCTGGGCAGCTGTTCCAGTGCTCTGCCACCCTGAACGGAAAAAAGTTCTTCCTCGTCCTGAGATGTTGTAGTTTATGGCCACTGCTCCTTGCCCTGTCGCTGAGCACCACTGAAAAGAGTCTGGCACCATGCTCTTGGCACCCACCTTTGAGATATTTGTATCCATTAATGAGATCCCCTCTCAGTCTTCTCCAGACTAACCAGGCCCAGCTCTCCTCATAAGAGAGATGCTCCAGACCCTTACCACTTTTGTGGCCTCTGCTGGACCCTCTCCAGGAGCTCCTTGATGAGCCCAGAACCAGACACAGTAATGGTCCAACCTAAAGTTGCAGATCTTCCCCTTCCCTGAGGTTTGACTGGGTTTGACTGGGTGGGCTGTGAGGTGATGGTGTTCAGCATTCAAATTGAACGGGAATGTCATTAATGTAAGGGTCTTGGCAGCCCACAGTGAATTTTGGCACCACAGATAAACAATATTAGGGAAGAGATTGTCCCTCTGTCACCCTGCTCTGGGGTGTCAAGGAAAGGGTGAGAAAGGACTCTGCTTTGGGCATCAGCACAAGCAGGGCAAAGAGACTCGGCTGGCCAAAACACATTTGACCAGAAGCAGGTGAAAGGCAGCAGAGAAGCCCACCTAACGTTTTGAATGCCTGCCCAGTGCATGGTACCTGTGTCCCAGCTACATTTCCAAGGCTGGCAAAGCTGTCTGTAGGAAAAGCTGAGGAGAGCAGCATGGTTCTGAGAGCCCCAAGTACCTAAAAAACACAAGCTGGGAGCCTAATGCAACAAAATGAATTGTGGCTACTGGTTGTCTGTCACGCACAGCCTTTATGATTCTGTAATTCAAGGCCCTCCTCTCCCCACAGTAGAATATGGATCTTTTTAAAACTGAGGTTATTAGGTAAGAACATCACTGGAAGATCCTGGACTTTAGGTAAAACACGAGCACAGCTCATGACAACCTGCAACCACTGCTTTATTTCACTGTAGCTTCTGTGCAGGAGATGTTGCAATGTGATCAATATTTGCACTCCTCAGGTTTGTTGCTCACAGATTGTATCAGTTTTAATGTTTTTTGGCTTCTATACTGCAATATGTGAGGTGATTTTTAAAATTAATGTTCCCAAAGAATTTATTGTGCAAAAGACAAGAAAGTATGCAGGTAATATAATGAGATCAGAAATGGCTTGCAAATTGCTTTTCTAGAGATAGGAGTGGAAATTCTCTCTGCTCAGGCTGATGGCTACGTGTAAGAAAGACAGCAGTAGCAGCTTGGGGCTTTTCTTAAAAAAGTTTTCTGTAGCAGTTGTGCAGGAGTGCTAGTCCAATTCCTGTGTACTCTTCCAATATATAATCATGATTTCTCTTGCACATTTTTACAGCTTCTTCACTGTGTCTTTGACATGTGCTATGTTCAGATAATTTTCAGCAAAACTATTCATTATTTACACTGTTTGAAAATATTATAAACAAATTAGCATTTAAATGAAATACATTTGTCTTGCAATATTTTTTCAAGTGTTTTCACTGTTTCATTTAATAGCTTTCCTATGTCCAAAAATAAAATGTGTCCAAAAAGAAAGAAGAAATTGTATGTTTTGTTCAATTCTCCTTAAATCAGGATAGGATGACAAAGTATCACCTTCCATTAAATTTCCCTCCTCCAATAAAATTATCACGTTTAAGGGCTCCCACTTCCTAACTTTCTTTAAAATAAAAAAAGGCTGAACAATCCAATCCTGAGACAGTGATTTGCCATTGAAATACATAATCTGAACCACAGCCATGCAAATTAGGATTCTGTCATACTTATGGTGCTGCTGGGAACCACAGGCAGCAGATTTCCCTGTTCTGTTTGCAGCACAAGCTCTCTATGAAGTAGATTGAGCACAAGACTGGAATTTGTACCTCATCAGTAAACACTAATGCTTTTCTCAGGGCCACAGTTTAGGAAGAGCTCTTGACTTGATGCTACTAATACTCCTTACCATCCCTTAATATCTTAATTACCATATACATACATGTATATATATATATATGCATATTTTTGCAGAAGTTTGTCGGGTTTCCCCTTAGTTGCTCCTCACCTTTTAACAACACTGCAGGGTTTGGCTGTTACCAGACATGATTTGGTTGTTAAACGTGTTGGTTGGTGACACGTTGCACAACCACTGCCTCCAGCTGCTTGGTCCCCTGAGCAAGGCTCCCCCTGCCTGCATGTCCTCCTCACCAGCAAGTGCTGGAGAAGTGATTCACCTGAAATACAAGCACAGGCTCCCCTCCCCCCTAAACTGGTTGTTTTCTTCTGCTAGATCAGTTCCCCAAAATGGTTCACTGACTGGCTGCAGGAACAGCTGTGCTGGCCCAGAAGAGAGGGTGACACAGGCTCAGCGATGGTACCCATCGAGTTTCATTTCACCTATTTCTCAAATCAGTAAGCGATCGTGCCTTCCTGATCGGCACACCGCCAGTTGGAGGGAAGGCCTGTGTCTGCTCACGGGAATCCTTGTTTTCCCATTTTTGAAAAGAGCAGCCAAAACATCAGCCAACCACAAAACACTTCAGCACATGTTTTATTGTATACAAAGATCATGCACTACAAGAAATAGCTCATTATTTCCCTCCATTTTCAATAGACTTGGGTTTGTCTTCAATTAAGTGCAACATTTATTTAGTGCTTTAATTAGACTATGGCTGCATAAGTTACAGCTGGGGAAGTACAAGTCAGGGCTTCTTGGTTTTCTTTTCCCAAATGTGTAACCTGCTATATCAGCGATGAGAAAGCACTGCTTTAAAAAGCGCAGTGAACACTACAAACACAGGTTCTGTAATTAAGCCTGGACAAGAGCTGCCCTGGATTCACATTTATAAACCCCATCTCAGAGCACTTTCACTTAGGCCTTTTGGCTCTGCAGTAAATAGTTCAGCCAACTGACAAAACCATGGCCATTCAAAGAGCTTTTATAGCACGACACTTTTGAAATCATCATTTGGCAATTACTCTCTGTTTCACTGGTAACCATTCAAACATTGCTTTGGCAGTGCAAAATCTCCTGGTGGTTATTACCCAAGGGAACCAAAACAAAAACTTACCAAAGCTGTAACTCAGGAAATAGAGCTATCGTCATCTGAAAGCCTTTTGAAAAGTAAATCTAAAATGACGTGAATGCAGGTTTTGTTTCTCCACAAAACACAACTTCATATTCCATTATTAATGGATCTTAAGTGGAAGGTCCCTGACCTTCCAATTGCTTTCTGACAGCAGATGTCTATTCACATGCTTTTTTAAAGTCAGATACTACATTCAAAATAAAAATTCTCAGATTTAAAATCTTGAGTTCATGTAACTGCAGCTGAATTTCACACAAATTATGGATTTTAAAAGAACCTGGTTAAAGTGCCCTTTTTACCCTAGCCATCTTCACATTTTATTTACTTTCTTGACCACCCATGCACATTGATCATATTATCTCACACGGTTTTCCTGACAGGCCATAACGGTATGAGGCTGAAAGTAATTTAGAGCTCAGCAATGACTACTAGTCCTTCCAGTAGGCATTACCCACTGTTTGTCAAGGAGTAGAAAGTTACAGAACTGTTCCCAAAATACTTCCTTCTGTCATTTAAACGAGCATGTTTCACAACAAATCACTATTTTCACTGAACTCATTTTAAGCAAAATAATAATTAACATTCCCCCTGGTTTAGACTTTACCTAGTGATTACTTCTAATGTTTATTTTGAACCTGTTTGAGTTCAAACACTTATAACTTTTAGCACCATAAATGTGTAACTCTTGTATTCAAGGTCTAAATAATTTATTTTGGATTACAAAGTCATCAAGTCAGTTCTACATATTTTTTTTTCCCTATTCTTACTTTGCATGCATTTTTTCAAGTGGCAAACTTCCTGTTCTTCTCTTCCATTCAATTTCTCAGTCATTTATTGCTTTTTGTTGAAGCAAATGCTCGCTGGCCATGATGAGAGCCTCTCACAACTCCTGGACAAGATTCCTATATATGCAGTCATGTAAATGCATGCTGCACTCTTCCTTAAAGAAATAATGACAGACAATTGCTTTCTTAGCCAATGACCATACATTTCATGGTCCGTGTGGATAAACAGGGCTGCTCTCCATCAGGATTCTGTAGTCCACATATAAAACTAGGAGTCAAAGCTGACAGGACTAGTACAAAATGCCCATGTTTTGCTTCTGTCATTTTGTATGCCCTTCTTTCTAGTTACCCACAATCTGCTACTCAAAGAAATGAAAGGCCCCAGACCACTGTAATGCATAATTTCACATAGGTTTCAAGTATTGAGTTATCAGGGTGATATTAAAATACCTCAGCTAGTTACCCAAGATCCCTGTCCTAGGTATGGAATGGCCTTAGGTGCTTCAAGCTGGGATCCACAACATCCAACAACCTACGACCTGCTAAATTGCTGAGGGAGACACGTGCCTAATATCCTACTCCTGCTACGGACAGGGAAGATACTTCTGAATGGGTGGGAAGATGGTTTACATAGGGATTCATGTTTCACAACTAAAGCTTAATGATCCTTGCTCAGGTCCAACCACCCCAGGTCCTTATCACAGCCTGGTCTGCAGCCTCCTTGTCTGGCCACTGCTCTGGAATGAGGGGAATGTGGACACCAAACCCCTGATAGTGCAGGAGGGAGCAGAACTCAAGGGACAATAAATATGAGGAGCTTAAGTAAGGAACAAACATCATTACTGCCTTCCTCAGTGGCTGTATTTTTAAATGAAGAACCCAAGGCTCTGCATGCCATGTTGATTCACCCCATCAGCATGCTTGGAGCTCAGCTATCAAGTGCTCTCTGGGAAGATGAACTGGGGAATACCACTGCTTCCCTTTTAAGGAATGTTCCTAGGTATTCAGCCCTGGCAGGGTTGAAGCACACACACAGAAAGAGCTTCCTCAGCACTCAGGAAACTTTTCTGATGACAATTTCTTTGTCTAAAAATTTAGATGGGAGTTTGCCTCTTTTTGTGGTTTTTTTTTTTCCCTTATAACTCTTAATTTTCAGATGACCTAGCTGTAGACAGGCAGTTTTCTATAGACCATGGTGGGCATTAGCATAAGTTTCATTGTATTCATCCCATAAAAAAGTTAAGGAAAGATCAGGCAGTCCCTCACAAATGACTCTGACCTCCATAGCAGGATTTAATTACAGCTTTTTCTTTTTCTTTTTTTGCCCAAGAAAAGATTTTAATAGGATCTTGTAGGATTTTTAAAGCCTAAAAATTCCATGCCCTCAGCCTATTTAAATATATTTTTTTTAACTTAATAGCTCTCAGTCTGGATCACATGAAACTGCTGAGTAAAAGGTGTAGAAATTTCCTCAAAAGGAACTGCATGTTTACATTTTTGCATTCCCTGAGTGGTTTTCTCTCTTTTATATCCAGTTATGGGACATGTCCTTCATTTTCTTGATTAAGTGTCAGTTTGGTTTGTATCTTATTACTGACTGTAACATATTATATGTAAAAAATCAAGTAGATACAAAATATTACTGATGTTTGCATGGTCAGGCTCACACCATCATGTATTTTTTACCTGCATGCAGAAACGAAATGGTTTCTAAAATATATTTTTATCAGAAAAGAATGTATTCTCCATGTTATTTCAATGACCCATGGTGTCTCTCCACATTTACTGACTGCAACAATAGCAGTTTTGTAAGGCAGAAGGCATAAGAGAAAACAAAAAAGTGTTTTGGGGGACGTTACCTACCAGAAAGAAAGCAAAAGGAAGTTTTTAAACAATATATAATAGCACTTTAAGACCCCTTTATTGCTATTAACCCTCTTAGAGATGCATTAAGGGTGGTTGTAGCTGTTGTCAGTGGCTGCTCTAGACACTGCTGTAGGACAATCTTCAAATAAATATGCAGCTTTACTCTTTGTGTATTCACATGAGGGACAGTATTGGGCTCCAAGAGCACACTTAGCACCGCAAAATCTGTCACTTTATATATTCTAATGAGATTTCCAGTCCCCCTTGTCCTGAGAAGAGCAACTGAAAGCAAAGTCATTTAATACGTTCAACATTTAAAGCTGATCTTGTCAACAGATTTCACTGTGAGTCTTCCTCATCACGTTTGGTATATAAAAATGAAACCCACCTAATAGTAAAGTCAGCTTAGTGACCTTTACTACTACAGTATCAGGCACAGCACATGCAAAGCCTTTAAATGTAAAAACACGGACAGCTGGGGTGAAACATAAGATTGAAAGGATGACACATTAGCTAAACAGGAGCCTGAGGAGATGAGACAGGGTCATAAATTGCATTAGTCATACTGTTTGAGAAATGATCTCCAGTGGCACTTGCTTCTCAGTGGGGACTTTCATTGATGATGTTTAGTATTCACTGGTAAAACTCTATTCGGCTTCTTACACTGTTACACATTTGGTACACGTTTCCAAGGAAAACCATCCTCGGGGTAAGCTTTGCTGCCATGGAACTGAATGTGCAGAAGCGGGGGAGTGCTACACTAGCTAGGACTGAACAGCTAAAGCAAGGGTTAACTCTGGAGAGGGAGAATCCATGGCTTTAAATGGAGACAGGAACTGAGGTGGTGACATCAGGCAGTGCTTTTGGGGAACTTGGGAGCAGCAGCCTCCTCAGAAACACTGTGTCTGGATTGACAGCGGGAGCTGCTCGGAACAGCAGTTCATGCATGTTTCATTGAGGCACACTACACATGGGCACACTTTGCAATTTAAAACAAGCTCGATATTGTATTCCAGAGAGTCAATGAAACAAGAAAAACTCCAAAGGCAGAAACCTAAGGGAAGTGTTTGTTATAAAAATGGACAAAATTGAGACAATAAAATAGTTCATCACATGAAAAGGATGGGGACTGATTATCTAAGCATGAAGGCAGAGACAGAGAAGGTTTATTTTTAGTAGGTGGTCAGCATTACAAGGAGGCAGAGTTTCGTACACTTAGTTTAGTTGTCCATGTAGAAATGTGGGCAAAGCCATTCATTCTGAGGGCTCTACTTTTGTTAACCAAGGCTGGGACATGGAATGGCTAAACAGAGTGCAGGGATGGCAGAGCATTAACTGCAGGAGGACACAATCACAAGGAGGGACTGTGGGGAAAACCCCACACTATGAGGGCAAGCAGCCCTCTGCACCAGGTTAGGAAGGTGACCAGTGTGGAAACTGTGCAGAGTGCAGCGTGGGAAGTGACCAGGACACAGTGTCCCACCACACTGGGAGCCTTTGCAAACACACCTTCATGGCCTGTCAAAAAGTCACACTGCTGCACTGGAAACAGGAGTTCCACACACATGGTGACAGAGCAAGAGAAACAGAACAAGAGACTTGGGAATCCCCATCCACCAACTGTGCATCTATAGTAAGGTGACAAGTTCAGATAAACACATTTTTATGATATGGGAGTTCTGTTGTTGTTGTTGTTTGTTTTCTTTCAGCTATATGATAACAAATAATTCAAATTGTTCTTTATTCTAGTGGACTCTGGTCACCACAGAGGAGACACGTGGATCAATGTAATGGACAAATTCAACATCTTTGTGTAAGGTTCTGTGATTCAAAGGGTATATTTACTAATGCACACAATGACATGAGTTTGGATCTTCACTAGGTAAATTCAGTGGAACAAAAACTTTTGCTCTGGGATCTTTACTTGGAAAACTTTGGCTCTGGGATCTTTACTTTAAGACCAGGTTTTATGGATTGTAGAGTCAATTTTGACTCAAGTGGTCATGGATTTGAGGACTCATCTAGAAAGCCCCTAGATGAAGGCATCTATTTCCTCAGAATCAGTGTTGAAAGGCCCTAGATGAAGGTATCTATTTTCTCAGAATCAGTGTCACTTCTTCTGATACATTCAATTTTGATCCATTCTTCATGCCTGCTATACTTTTTAAAGTGATCTAAACTTAGGTTCATGAATGCTATGTCTTTACTGACAGTAACATCCCTAAGACTTTCACAGATGACCAGGAGAACTTATAAAGGCCAACTGAGACTCTTAACTTTCAAAACCACTACTCCCCCTTCTGTGTAGTGGAGCTTGGACCCCAGCTTGTCACTCAGACTGCAGGGTAGCACTCTGCCTCTGTCAAGAGTTAGTGCTCATTTCCTTCTCGGCTGCTTACAATTGCAAATATTTCAAAACTGAAGAGTCTTCCGCTTTCTAGCCCTTCCAGACAGACACCCTTATGACAAAGCAGGAAAAGATAAACTAGGGAAGTAGATGGCATCAACCCATCTATTATTACTACTTAGGAAGTTGCAACACCTTCTGGTTCTGACACAGCTATCACTGCACCTGCACCAACACATCTAAAACCCTCTCCACGGGCTGTTCTGGAATCTTTCAAAACACAGGCAGTACAAAGCCAGCTGGCTCATTGCACCAACTAGATAATGGACATCTGGGTTCACAACCTGTGTAAACTTGTCTCCTGCTCTTCGAGGCAGTTTCACTCTGAACCACAAGCTGTATCTTTAGTCCAGCTCTCTGGGGAGGCTGCGTGAAGAAAATGCACCATGGTACAAGAGCAGGCAGCACATGGCTGGAACAGAACAGTCCTGCTCTCTCTGGGTCTGCGGCAAAGCACTGCAGCCCAATGCCACAAGACCAATTCTACTTGCCAGGAAACACAGAAAAGAGGGTGATTTGGAGAAAACCATAACTATCAGGGTTCTTGCTAGTACAAAAGTTACTGCTTGTGCTTGAGTTTAAGGTGAGAAATGAATGCCTGCTTTGGTAACACCTGAGACATCTAATGGTGGATTTTTTACCTTGCCAAGTGGAAAGCTGCAGCAAAACTACTGTCATGTTGCCACACATGGAGGTACCTCTACCTTCTCCTATAATGCCTCTTTACTGTTTCAACTTGGAAGAGCAGAAACTCTTAGTAGTGAAAAACAACAACAAAAAAAACCAATCCCCACATTAAAGAATTCATTTTACTAGGATAGATTAACTTGTAATTGAAGACTCCAGCTATTGCATGACCGTGGCAATAGTTTGTTTGAAAAGACTGTCTTTTTTGAACGTGTGCATATGTTATGTTGCCATTTAGGTGGCGCCGCTTTTTGCATAAAATTCACTTTGCATAATTACAGGCAGTTTTGCAAAATATATATTTGTAATCTTTGGTGCTTGCTTACCACACATTTTTTCATTTGGTTGAGAATGTTTGTCATAGATGTCTGTTGTCTGTTACATGGGGCTAAGGATTGACTTCTGAAATACCATGGAAAGAAGTCTGGAAGTCTTGGCAAACTCATGAATTATTTCCTCCTTCTGTTTCTAGGCCCTCCACAATTTGCTATCACATGTTTGCCAAGGAAAGCCATCCCCGCAGAAAAGCAGCTGCTGGCACTGTGTGTACATGACTCAGATGCAAAGTCCAGCAATTTTCTTTAAAGTGCTGACAAAAGCTGGTTTGGGCCAAGAAAGAAGACTTTGTACTGAGACACATGCAGGTGCTCCACCCCTCCAGGCCAGCTGTGGTAGGGACAGGACAGACGAAACAGCTGGAGGGGTTCTGCCTCTTAACAACCTCAGCACGATTTGCAAGGCTGTCCCTGTCCTCATCCCTGGGCTACAGAAGTGGCTAAACTGCTTTGTTCAAGGAATAAACACAACTGTTATGAATAACAGGGTACCTGTGTGACAAGTGAAGTAAACTGGGGACTTCTCTCATTTCTAGGTAGAGTACTTCAGTGGGAAAATTCCAGTCAGCTGGGTTCAGAGCATTCAGTTCACAACACCTCCAGGTGTGGTGGCATTCTGTTGAATCCAAGGCAGAAGTGAAACCTTTCCATGGTTACTGCAGACAACTGAGAGCAAAAACCAGCCCTCGTGTTCGGCATTTCTGAGTCAGAGCCACCAGCTGTAGCCTGGATGATGGAAACCCTCTGCAGACAGCTCGTGGCACAAACCATGGGATGTGCCAGCTTTGTGGGCTCCAAGGGGAGCCAGGGTAAGTTTGCTGGCTCATATGGGGCACGAGGAAGGGAGGTAAGCACAAAGGCCATCAAATGTGGGATATGTGGGGTATTAACAGGGCAAGAGACATAGCAGAGAAGGAAAATTATGATCTAACATACTGCAAGCCATTCTTAGGATCCAGCAAGATATTCACGTTCAGATTTGTATTTCACGGGTATTTCTCTCCCTCCCATTTCTTTAGATGCCAAAAATGTCTATTATTTCCTCCATGTTTTGTTCTCCATTTCCCCTTTCCCTGTGCATTGTTTCTTCCTGTTTTCTGAGTATTTACAAAACTCAATTTCAAAAACAGTCTTTTTTCCTAAGTACCAGGTTGTAAAATATAGGAGCCAATTGTTGCTCACTCTCACTGATGTAAAGATAGACCTAAAATTGAACTAAAAATGTTGAATGGCTGAGCTTTTTTCATGTACAGGCAAATCTCATTATAAAACTATAAAGAAGAATTATCCTGCTGTCCTTCCGAGATACAGTTTAATTAATACTGGATATATTTAGTTTCCAGAGTGCCTCTCCCACACACAAAAGCCAAGGTAAAACAGGAATATTCAGTTGCTGCATAATGGGAGGACATTTATAAAAACAAAGCTGCATTAAGCAAAGCATTGTTCATTTAGATGGATGAGTTGCGAGATGTAATTAACTCTAACTTTAATGTGAACTTGCACACATTACATGTATGACTAAGAACCCATACAAATAGCTAAATTAGATTTTTAACCTGACTATGCAGAGTTTGCAACCTGATTGTTTTGGTAGACATTCCAGGCCTGGTTTTACTAGTCTGTTAGCTGTACAACTCCTTGGCTTACAACAGCTCTGCATGGTGTACAAGGGAGGTGTTATCTGCATTCCTTCACATGACTAAGTTACACGGCCATGAATCTGCTGTATACAAATTAAGGTGAAGGACAAGATTCTTGATTCCACCCACAAGAAGGAGTAACTCATTTGAACAGAGAAGTAATTCAGACATCACTTGAAGGGCATTTTGAACTAGCACAGACATGCTCATTTGGTGACAAATATTCCTCTAAGGTCTACACACTCCTACATGGTCTCCTACATAGGAGAACTCTAGCTAATTAATTTGTCAGACTATATTTCTACTTCAACTTACAGAGTAATGAGAAATACATGGATGCAACACAGGAAAACTCTGTTTCAACAGGAAATAGGTCAAAATCCCCAGAGGAAAAAGATAATCTGGCCAATAGGTGGTTATTACACTTGGTGGGTGTTGCAGTCAAAGCATGGTGCAATGCTCATTGCACAGCAACTAGTTGCACAGTACTAGTCCTTTTTATTCCATATTTGAATTTCCACATAACAAGAAGAGCTAATGAATGGGCTCTGCTTCGTTCACACTAAAAGCTTCTGCCTCCACCAACACTTCTCCCAGTTATGAAGGTGGTCTTCATAATAACAGTTCCCCAGCTTTCTGCTGCCAGCCCTGGCCAGCTCCCAGTGAGACCTACCTTGTGGCACTCCATGGTGACATGTGAGATGCGGTAACAGCTGATCTGACATGTTCTTTAGGCTTCAAAGGTAATATCCAATTTTAAATACACAGAAGTTTAACCCCAGCCAGCACCTAAGTACTGCACAGCCACGCGCTCACTCCCCCTCAGTGGGATGCGGGAGAGAATCAGAAGGGTAAAAGTGAGAACACTTGTGGGTTGAGATAAAGACAGTTTAATGGGGAAAGCAAAAGCCATGTGCACAAGCAAAGCAAAACAAGAAATTCATTCACCACTGCCCATGGGCAGGTGTCCAGCCATCCCCAGGAATGCCGGGCTCCATCACACGTAACTTGGCAAGACAAAACACCATCACTCCAAACATTTCCCCTTCCTCCTGCACAACAGCAACCTACACTTCAGGTAATTGAGAGCCTTATGCTTTGCAAAAGCATAATTAGTCTGAGACCATAGATATTTACAGCTTAGGAAAATCTCTCCACCCAGTTTTCAGAGAAGGGCACAACTAAGCTTCAGTGCTGAGGCACCATTTCGAGGAACATGTGGAACAGGGCTTCCACACAATGTTCAAGTCGTCCCCTGTAAAACAAGCAGGTGGCTCAGGAGATCTTAATCCACTTGCATTTGTGAGTTGACATTTAAGAATCTTCTCTCTCTTTAAAACCATCAATCAAAAGTATTTACAGAATCATGACTCATGATTCTATGAATCAAAAGTATTTGCAGACTTAGGAAATTGTCACTAAACAGACCTGGCCGGGAGCTGGATTTTCTGTTTCATAGAATTTTTTTCTCCCAATTTAATTTTTTTCCCATTTAAACCTAATATATTTTGTTGTTCTGTTGTTGCAATACATTTCCTAGAGTTTAGATTTCTTTTATTATTTTAAATAACACATTTCACATTTAAAAAAAAAAAACTTAAATGGTAAAAATATTCTTTGCTGGACTTTTTAATGCTTTATCAGTTCTCCTTTGAACAGACTTAAATCAACTTAGCATCTTTTTCAAAACATTTCAATTTTGACAGAAATAATGCTGCATTAAGAAAAAGAATCTCTGAAAAAGATACACTAAATATCCCATCTGCTGTACTCATCATACACCTTACTATTTCTTTCCCTAAATTTACAGTTCCTAGATAGACTCATGAGCACTCAGAACAGAGACATGAAAATGATAGCAGTCATTCTGAAAAGCTTTAGTTCAAGATTTTTTTTTTATGGCTTCATCAGTTATTTCTTTAAAGATATTCTTGGTAATATTGCTCTAGTAGCTATTTATATCTGAATGAGAAATGCCAGGGGAAGAAAAATAGCCCAGCTGTGCTTGAGAAAATGTTAAAATCCATAGCAGCTTAGAGAGCCACTGCAGAGCAGTGACCCACTGAAAGGAATCACTAAGAAGCTTCTTCCCCTCCCTTCAAGTCTTTTCCTTATGAGAGGAGGTTTTTAAAGCCCTCATTACAAGATAGAAATATTGGAGGTCTTTTGCATGTGCTAAGCCTGATGTACCATAAGATCTGCTCTTGGATACAGGCACACCTCTGCTTAGCTCTGTAAACCTCAAACTCTTTTCATGACAGCCTGTACTTCAGAACGTTAGGTTCCATCTCTGTGGGGAGGGTGGCAGCAAAGTTCCTGATGCAGCATTTCTTAATCAATAAACCAAATCCATGAGATGACTTGAATCAAAGAGCTCTAAAACCATCACCAATTTGCACATATTCACTGTTCCGTTAAAGGACTAATTGTTTGACCTGTGACTTGCATTTTAGCTTGTGGAGTGGCAGATCATTTTTTGACTTGGTCCAGGGATTAGACGTTCAGAATACACTGGAAATCTCTCAGTTTACCCAACTCAATTAAAAAAGGTGCATGTACAGCATTTATGTAGTGTTTTGACAGACTTTATTTTCTGCTTAAGTGATTCAGTTTCCCCTGGATACATATGGCCCTCTCTTTGTTACGCAGAATTGGAACTGCACAGAAAGAAGATGAGGTTATAGGTTATTGGTTATTGGCTAAGTTGCAATACATTCATTAAACCAGTAATTTCAAATAGCCTTCAATAAATGAAATGTTCTTTAAGTAAAATCTGATTCTCAACTACTTTAAACATTAGGCTACCAGGCTAAATGAGAAGAGAAAGACCAATAGTATCTATTAATAAACACTGGTGACAGCAAAAGCAACTGCACAGCCATTGCAGTCAGAAGAGACAGTAACCTTCTGACTTCTGTACCCACCAGCATTTCAGAATCAAGGAAGTTTTCTATGTCTCAATTGCTGTAGAAGAGCTGAGCAATTTTATCAGATGAGAATGATGAATACTAAAGAATCCAGCAATTAATTTCAAGATGCAGATACTTACAACATTCTGTTTGAGTAAAAGTTCAATAAAAAGTAAGAAGATGGAGCAGTGCAGTGCAAAAGAACATCAAATTGCAGGACTCTCATCACGAAGATGCAGGAGGTCAATGCCCACCTAGAGAATTGTCTAAATCAGTCAGTGCACCTTGAAGTCTCTTGGTGACTCATCTGAAGTCCAGTTTTGGGTTCATCCAAAACTGTGACATTTTGAATATTTGAATCCAGGGTATGGGTGAATATGCACCCACACTTCAAACAGCTGAGCAACTCCATTCTCATAAATCCAGGTGACCAGGCCCCTCATGGGCAGCCTGAGACAGCTGTGGGGACAGCACGTGGCAGGGCAGAGGGGCTGCAGTGCTGGAGCATGTTCCTGAGACCGTTCTTCATGTGCAAAGGCACAGTAAGTGCCTTCCGAATGCAGACATTATCACCCACAGCTGACAACCACAACTGGAACACAGCATTAGTCAGAACTTAATGTCATGTAATTTGCTCGCTGTAGCAAGAAGACCTTGCCCCAAAATGTCAGATACCTCATCTACAATATTTTTGAAAAACAAAAGACAGGTGTAATGAGAAACTGTAAAAGAGAAAGGATGGACTGATATTCCAAACAAAAGATGGCTGAACTGGTGGCCCAAAATTCAGGTGTTGGACTCACAAGATGTTCCAGCTCACCATCCTTTCTGCAGCAGCTCTGGAGGAGACAGGGCACAACAGTGGGTGAAACTGGCACCTCCCTCTGCATCTGTGCATGGCAGCCTGCCAGGAGAGCCCACAGCCAGCCTCCAGCACTGAAAAACTGGGATCACCAAGGCACATCCACCCCTTACATACAGCAGAGGGTGTCTGAGACAGTTTTCCCTCTCTGCTCCCTCTCCCCTCTCCCACAAGCCCCCCCGAAGGGTGGCACAGAATATCTGAGATAGAGTTCTGATCAGGAATTCCCTGTGAGATCCACTTCCTCTCTGTGGACTACAGAGGGCGTCCTTGGAAATTAAAAATCTTAATTTTGTTGATCAAAATTAGTGACCTACAGCTAGGGAAAGTGAAGTTCTTATCCTTTTCTCAAAGCATTTCCCTTGGGCAAAGTAGACAAATTTTAAAGGTTTTTAAAAAGGCATTTCTAATAAATCAGGATTTGATATTCAGCCAAATACATTTACCTGATTTCCAAAAACATTGAGGAAACAATACCTTCTATTAATAGGAATGAAGGGCAGAAGCAAGCCCGAATCCCCAAGTTAAACTACAACTTCTGGTCACTTCTGGAGTTTTGTGGTGACACTGTATCTCTTCAGTGAACAATTACCTCTGCCGATGTTAACAAAATGGTTTAAAATTATTTAAGCTATTCTTTAATATTTGCTTTGTAGATGTTCCATTGTACATAGATGCAAGAAAAGGGTATCATCTCTGTATAGGAGAGGTTGTAAGTCAAATGAAATTTACTGAGAAATCAAAACTATGATGGTAAGCCAGTTTTTAAATACTATTATGGCTCTAGTGTATTACTCTCCACAGAGGACAGAGGCTATAGTGAGACAGCTGTTAAAAGCATCTTTGTTTATTGTCAACCAATGAACTTAGCAGGGGGAGGGATTCCTGTCACAAGGCAGGATATAAGGAAGGAAAAATAACAGTGTATTTCTGTTGTTGTCTTTATTCTGTAATATTCTGTATAATCCAAGTAGCTGATGATGCTATTTTCTTGGCAGCAGAACAAGGAGCTATTGTAATTAGGAGAGGCCAGGCCATTTTCACATGAAGCAGCTTTCTGAAACACTACAGCAACATTCAAGGCTGGGACAGAAGACTGCGGAGAAAGCCCAAACAAGGAAGAACGGAACTGGACACGCTGACATCTCCAGGTTTCTCAAGGGCAAAGTCTGGCAATGACACTGACTGGTCCCACACATTGTGTGCTCTGAAGTTGTGATGCTGTTACAACTCAGAGCAGGACAAGATGTGAGATCAGCCGCGTCTAATCCTGCCCTCTGCATAAACCCCATGAGATAATGTGATGGCAAGGCTGGGCCTTCACTGCCTCTACAACAACTCTTTAATTAACACACAGGGAAAAAGGCAGTCACCTTGCTGAAATATGGTGTAAGGAGAAATCAATGGGTATATTTATTTGCTAGCAGTCAGACACTGCAGCTACATCTCTCTTTTCTCATTATTGCCTCTGTCCCCTCCCTCTCCCAAAATGATGGCATTTGTAAAATTAGAAAGGGGGAGAGCGCAGAGAACATCAGTTGACAGGTTTCTCTGTAACTACGATGTTAAAATTGAGACAGTGTTTACCGTTGTAACCTTTTTGTTTAAAGATACAGCTTAGTGTAGAATAAAATATATCAAATGCAGTACTTTTAACATTATTTATAAATGCATTCTCCTTGGGGTTTTTTTGATTGTGGAGTTATTTCAAGGTTTATAAGATGGTTGTACCTCACTTGTAATCAATAAATGGTACCTAGTCAGCTAGATCCTGCTATAGTGACAAGAGAGAGACTCCTGCAGGAGCTCTAATCTTTTTAGTCCAGAACACTGAGCTCTTCATTAGCAAATGTGAGAGATTAGCTGTCTAGTTTTCAGCACTGAAACTAGGTGTCTAGAACTGTCTGGAGTAAGTACCTGACTTCAGGATAAAAACTGATATTACAGGTTCTGGCTTCACATACTTCCGACTGGTCAATTCTTCCCCAGATAGAATCATGGTATTGTTAAGGTTAGAAAAGACCTTTGAGATTTTTGAGTCCAACCATTAACTCAGCACTGCTGAGGCCGCCATTAAACCATGTCCCTCAGTGCCACATCTGCACATCTTTTAAATACCTCCAGGGATGGTGACTCCACCCCTTCCCTGGGCAGCCTATTCCAATGCTTGACAACCCTTTCTGTGAAGAAATGTTTCCTCATACCTGATCTAAACCTTCCCTGGTGAAACTTGAGGCCATTTCTTCTTTTCCTATTGCTTAATCCCACCTGGCTACACCCTCCTGTCAGGGAGTTGGAGAGAGTGATGAGGTTCCCCCCGAATCTCCTTTTCTCCAGGCTGAGCCCCCCCAGCTCCCTCAGCTGCTCCTCACAGGACTTGTGCTCCAGACCCTTCCCCAGCTTCACTGCCCTTCTCTGGACACTCTCCAGCCCTTCAATGTCCTTCTTGCAGTGAGGGGCCCAAAACTGAATGAACACAGGATTTGAGGTGTGGCCTCAGCAGTGCCCAGCACAGGGGGACGGTCACTGCCCTGGTCCTGCTGCCACACTATTGCTGATACAGGCCAGGTGCCATTGGCCTTCTTGCCCACCTGGGCACAGCTGGCTCATGTTCAGCTACTGCTGACCAGCACCTCCAGGTCCTTTTCTGCTGGGCAGCTTTCCAGCCACTCTGCCCCCAGCCTGTAGCTCACTGTACACTCTCTACCCTCTTTAAGACAGTGTACTGACAGTAATTTATGGCCCAAATACTCTGAGCTTTTTCAGCAACGTAACACCATAGCCATTAAGAATTTATGGAAAAAATAATATCAAAACTCCTTGAAACCTATGATTCTATCTGTTACGTATCCTCTTCGTGTAATTAGCATTATCATTAACAACCTAGAAATCCAAATTCCAAACTCTGAGTGCAAAAGACCCACAACCAGGCAAGATTATTCTCCAGGTTGTTAAACAACATCAGGTAGTTCCTGTGGGAGAATCTTCTCTCCCTGTGCTGGGCTCTATCCCATCCCTGGTTACAAAGCATTGACCTTTTCAAAGCATTACTTTTTAAAAAGAAATTTCTCTACTCCACCTATAGAAAAAACATTGCAGAGACTATGGCAAACATTTCAAACTTCCACAAGAATTTCTAAAACTGTACTTAACTTTTGTTACTTATTTAAGTAGAAATGAAAGAGAAGGAGAAATGAAATTAATAGGTATAATTAAGGTTTACACAACCCCTTCTTTCTACTTTGCTGAAACTGAAAGCAATGATGATATCATCAAAACTTTGAGATCTAGCCATCCCTTCCCAAACCCATACAACAGTATTTTGGCTGTTTATAAATAACTGCAATTCTGTATCTGCAAACTTTTTTTCAGAATTTAAAGAAAGCTACAAATATATCATGGCACCCTTCTTACAGAAAGGATCATGGCAAGGAAAAGAACTTTTCCAAGAACTGGATTCGTACTTTGGAAGCCTTTTCTGCAAAAGTGGATGACTAAATCTCATCACAGACCAATGAAATTTCTCACTAAAATCTCATTTCTTTAATTAGGATTTCCACTAAGCTGTTCTAGACACACACACACAATATACATACATACAGTTTTTTCCTCAGTCTCACAGAGGAGAGAAGGAAAATGATGTTTGAAGAATTTGAAATCAGCAGGGACAGGCTCTGAGGGAATATGATGGGTACCACATTACCTGAACAGCATAGCTCAGATTGGTCCATTCACTTCTCAGCTACATCTGTGGCCTGCTCTTCCATACAAATCATTGCTCAAAATGTTAACTTTCCTTGAGACAAATGTTTAAATATTGTCTGATAAATCTACAGTTTTCAGCTATTGCAGGAATAATTTTGAATAACCTGTGATTATTTCCCTCCTCTTTGTCATCAGTTTTCATGATACCATTAAGGTAAACCAGAAACTAGAGAATTACTCAGCACAGATGGCACAGCAATAAAAATCTGGACATTTTTCATGAGAGTACCTGTCTTTGGACCTATCTTCTAAGCACATGGAATAGAAACCACTACAAACTGCAGTGTGGGAAACACTCTTGATAGCAGTAATTGACTGTTACTTGAGTATAATGCTAGGGGTCATTTGACATAAAATACATGTCTTAAAACAGGTTATCTACCTTGGCACCATGCATAACTGATTCTGCTTCTTCTGGCACAGTAAGAAATTCATCTGCTGTTTTTAGATATCTCCAATGTTGAGTCTCGAGGTGGTGATCTCAAGGATGGAACATTTGAATCTCTCTTCCAGTCAGCTGAAAGGAAGGCAGGGTTTTAATCTGTGGGAATTGAGCTTTTATACAAGATAGGCGTGGACTACAGAAACGAAATACCGAAAGCAAGAAAAATATGTCTTGCTTTATAAATGAGCATGTATTACTATTATTTTGGAATGAAGGAGAAAGAAAAAAAGAGGATTTTAGGCCAGAAACTTACAGCAGTTATCACACAGAGAACTTAGCTAGGGCAGCACTGTAGAGATAGCCAAGTTAATTTGAAACTGGTCAAGTGTGAGAAGTTAATATTAAAGGCCATCCATGGCAAGAAGGAACAGAGTTTTAGCCAGCTTACCTGCTGAGAGTCAATTACTCCTATCAAATTCTTGTATTGCCACTTCCAATACTTCAATGGCTAAATTAAAGCTAGTTCAAGTATTGATAACTCCAGTTTATGATTTCTAAATAATGTCTTAACAGCAGCTTTTGAGATGGTAATGCATCTTCACAGCAACAACTCCTACACATTCTCTCTGGTTTTAAAAAGGAAATGGGGATTAGTCCAGACTTGAAAAGGTCCCTCAAATTAGGAGGTATCAGTAGCTCCAAATCAAGAAGCATTTGAAATACACTTCTAAGAAAATCAGATTTAGTCTTTCAAGTTGCAAATTACAATTCTGAAAGGGTTGTTACGAAATATCTTGTATGATATTTGCATATATACAGTCTCCTTGTATCTTGAAATTATTTCTGATTGATTCCTGGTGTTATAATAATTCAGTTTATTGTGCAGCTATCAGATGAATTAAAAAAAAAAACAACTAGGAAAACTCAAATGTTTTGCAAATCATGCAGTGTCTAAAATTTTTCCAGCTGTTCAGTCTAAATGAAGCTGAACTTTCTCTGAAAGAGTAATTGTCACATAGTTGTGTTTCTATAGTATTAAGCACAACTGTGCTTTAGGAATCTCTGACAGTGAGGGAATTGAGGTGGTGTTATTGAACAGAAATTATGTTGTAAACAATTACAACCTTCCAAAGCAGAAATCATCAATAACCGGAAAGGAAAGTTTTAAGAAACACAAAACTTTACAGGAATAGTCTTCTCAGACTCCTTCTGTGTACCTGTATGATCACACCTTTTCTTGTGCAGCTAAAACTGAGCACACAGTTACTGTTGGTTCTCTGTTCTAATATAGGCCATTTAACATAACTCACAGAAGGCCAACAAAGTTTTTGGAGCTGATTTTTCCAAGTGCCATTCCTCTGAAACATAAATGTCTGCTATGTGAGATTTCTAAGGAGTGAGCCTGTGACATCTGATACAAATATTGCTACAGATGCAGTAGTGGTATAAACAATATAGAACTTTTTTTCCTAAAACACTAAGCCCTAAGAAAGAGTAAGAGCAGGAGACATCCTGGTGAGTCAGGGTGCCTGGAAATGCTCTCAGAGCACTACAGAACAAGCATGAATACTGGTAGCATCCAACAGGACTCATGTGCTCCCTGAAATAAAAACTGGTCAGTCCCACAGCTCCTATAGAAAGCCATCTTCCCCCACAAGGTGCTCACTGTCAAACTAGCTGCCCCTTAATGAATAAAATTATATGCCTCATAATCTATGTTTAAACCCTTGCTGCTACATAATCAGGCTATTAACACCATCCACTCACACATTCTTTTGAGATTTGGGACAATCCACAATTACTCCACTCTGGCTGCTGTTAGGTTTTGAAGTCACTTGCTCAGTATTAATTACATCATGTGAAAGAAGGGTATGAGTAACCTCTTAGTAACATTACCCTCAGTGTGTAACACATGCACAGGGCTTCAGAGACAGATTAGGGGTTTATGCCACAGTCTGACTGACACCTAATAGTGCTACAGTTCAGGGATTTCTAAGCTAGGGAAGGAAGCAACACCTCGTTTACAGTTACTGTTCACTTCAGCTTTAAGAAGTACTCAAGATAAAGAGCATTATATAAAATCTCATTATTACTCTGCCTCCTCCTACGTTTGAATTTCATCCCTATTATGGTTTATTCCCCTCTGCCTGTGCTGTATGTGTCTTCTCTTCTGCAGGTGACAAGAACATGAAGAGGGACTAGTGATGATGTGTAAATAGTATCTAAAGAGGTGAGCTTGAAAGCACCAGGCATAAAATTGCTCTTTACTAGTGTCTTACACATCTTTGCTTCTTGCCATATTTCAAGCAGCAAATGCAAGCACTTAATAATGTTTCTCAGCTCCTGACCAGTAAATTTAACAAGAATGCTAGAGTCCCTTAATTTGATTTGCAGAGATGGTATGAACTGGAAACAACTAAAAAATAGAAAAGTGTAATGATTTTTTCCTCTCCGTGCCTCTTTTGTATCAACATGTGCTTATCTGTAACAGGTTGCAATATTCAGGTCATATTTTAATAACCAAAGGAACTCTTTACGCCATCAATGATTTCTTATTAAGATGCAAATCAAGAACAATCTCTGATCTTCTAGCAGAGCCTGAAAACAGTTTCATAATTAGTCAGGCTCCATCTAACATCTGACAAGACTTCCTTCATCATGGGAAACTGACTTTAAAATTATTTTAGGAATTCAGATTTGTGGTCAGCAATAAAGGGCTAGAACCACATATAAGCTATCAAAATAATATGGCAATTTTTAATAGTCACTATAAATCAGCATATATTCTCCTTAGCAACAGAAAGTGTGAATGAAGTTTAGTTGTTTAATCTCTGTTTTGTAAACTCATTCTAACACCTGAATTCCTTTATATGCTAAAAATGGAATGTCCAATGCTACACAAGCAGGATGGTGTTTCACTGACTCAAGTCACTTCTAACTGCTCACTCGGTGAGTTTTTCTTCATGCTTTCTCTCTCACCACTTCCTAGCTTTTGCAGCATCTCCCTTCATCTTTTAAATACAGACCTTTGGAAATGTAAGTCTCTAAAGCATCTATGGTGATGACATGATTACCACATCTCACCTGTTGCTGCAATCATATGGTCCATAATTAACCTTCAAAGTGCTTTGTTGCTATCTCAGCTTCAGTCATAAAATCCTTTAGACAAACACCATGGCTTGCCTTCATTTTTAGACAGCTTGCTTTTCTTTCCATTGATAACACATTTATAATAAATTATTAATATCCCTTTTAGATCTTCATTTCTATTGAGCAGAACTTTGCTAAAGCTAACAAATGTCTAAGGTCACACTGAGGCAGAACCACATCTCATGGCAGCATCTTTGCTTTCCTTCACACATTTTGGCAGGCTGACGAGTTGTGCTGTGGGTACAGGCACACTGGAAAATCCAAAAACGGTAAAACAGGTATAGGTGTTTACCACCCACATTCCAAAGAGAAAATGTTCCAAAGAGGCTGAATATATAGGCTAGTCCTGATTCAATGAATTTCCATTCCAAATTGTCTATTTCCCCAACTTCAGCAGGACTGCTTGCTATCTTAATTTAAAACTTAAGCCTAAAGAGATTTGTTTAAAGGAACTAATCCAGCTAAATACACCACCATGAGGAATTTACACAAGCTAGCTCTCTACATTTGCCATCTCCCCGAGGCAGTATTCTAATGGAACCATAGTAAAAGAGTATTATTGTCTCACAAATCTGACATCTTCAATCCTCTAAATAGTTTACAAAAAATAATTATAGGTCAGCAACTATCTGACTAAATCTGATGATGGGTCTGGAGCATCTCTCTTACAAGGACAATGTTCAGTCTAGAGAAGGTTGAGAGAGCATCTCATTAATGCACGTAAGTATCTCCAAGGTGGGTGCCAAGAGGATGGTGTCAGACTCTTTTCAGTGGTGCCCAGTGACAGGACAAGGAGCAGTGGCTGTAAACTAAAACAGAAGAAGTTCCACCTCATCATGAGGAAGAACTTTGCACTGAGGGTGGCAGAGCACTGGAACAGCTGCCCAGGGAGGGCGCGGAGTCTCCCTCTCTGGAGACATTCCAAACCCACTTGAACACGTTTCTGTGTCACCTGCTCCAGGTGACCCTGCCTTGGCAGGGCGTTTGGAGCGGGCGATCTCCAGAGGTGCCTTCCAACCCGAACTGTGCCGTGATTCTGTGATTTGAAACGCACGCCCCGCTCAGTTACCGAGCCCTCACGGCGCTCCCGCTCCGAGCTCCGCACGGGGCTCGCAGCGAGGCGGGCCGGGCTCCCCCTGCCACGGGCGGCTCCGTGTTGAGGGCAGGGGCAGGGACAGGGACACGGACACGGACACGGACACGGACACGGGCCGGGGCCCAACCCCCGCCAGCCCCGGAGGGCGAAGGGCGGTCCCGGCGGGAAAAGGGCGGTCGGAGAGGGCGGTCCCGGCCCCACAGCTCCGGCCCACGCCGCCACCTCGTGGTGGAGCAGCCGCCGGCCGTGGGAAGCAGCCGCTTTTGGGAAAGCACACGCAGAGGAAATCCAGGGCAGCCGCCTGACACAGGTTTTGGGTGAGCTCCGAGACGGCTGCGGCAGTGGCGGGGTGCGGTGGTACCCTCACGATCCCGGTCGGGCCAGCACGATTTGGGATTCGCTGCTGATCCCGCCGAAGACATGGGTGGTAATTTCCGGAGAGTGTACACCTGCCTGTCACCCTCTGCAGTGTTTTCTAAGACGCTTGAGAGGCAGCTATGTTTGCAGTTAATTCCGTTCAGTCAATCCACCGAGGAAATACTTGCCTACGACAGATTTAAAGCTTTCATAAGGCAGCTCAGGCACACTGATTTACGGGTTGTAAGGGGGAACACGATCCCTGATCAGTTTGTTTGGGGTGACTGCGTCCTGAACGCAGAGGGAGGAGGAGAGCCCTGGTTCAGCCCTTCTACCCTGTCACGGGGCTGCCATGACAAAGCCCTCCCGTGCCACTGCTTCTTCCCAGCTCAACACCTGGAGACAAGCCGTGGCAGTAGCCGGGCAAGGAAGGCTGAGGAAAAGGCAATAAAGACAGAGCTGAACCCTTTTCTTAAGGCTGGAGCAGTCATCCGCTACCCTCGTGCCCAGGTGTGGCCGCACACCAGGTGTTGGGAGCAGCTGTCGTGCGTTCAAGATCACTACAGGCAGGCCCTGCTGTCCTGCCATGCCCGGGCAGTGACCTGCAGGAGCTGCCCCGAGCCTCTCACCTGCACTGCGGGGCAGCCCTGGCCTTTGGTCCTCTGGGTCCCACCCCAGCTGTTTCTTCACAAAGCCACAGTTCCCATTTGAGGTAACATCAGGGACTGAAAACAACTGAATTTTTGCTTGGTACGGCAAACCCTGTGTAAGTTGGCTTTTTTTCCTGTAAATATAAACAAAACAAACCTTTGGTTTCATTTATCTGTATACAACTTCAGTAGTCTTGTCTACCAAAGTGCAAGCTCAGCATATACTTACTGATACTACAGTTTTTCTTTTTTATTTTCTTTCTTGGACCTTTTCAGATACAGTCACTCTCAGAGCCCTTCTCTGAGGCCATTCTGAATTTTTCAGCATCTTTTCTGAGGCACTAACATTGGAATTGGACACAGCATTTGACAGTGATCTCACGATTGGTGCAGAGAAAACAAAACAGCCAAATGAAGATCCCATACCACCTCCTGAGTAATATCTCCTTCTTCATACAGTGGAGCACTGGGGCTACCTTATCTTAGGACAATTATACTGTCTGTCAATATAGCACTTTCTAATCAGAAAAAAAATACAAACAAAAACAAAAAAACAAAACGATTGCCTTTCATAATGCTAGACCTGTTTGGTTCCAGAAGAGGGCCCTTACTTTTAAAACCTTACTCACAATTTTAGCATACAAAGTCTGTGTCCTTTTTCAGACATAGGCCTGCAAATACTGCCCTGCACCTGATTTCAGGTTTTTATCCCTGACTTACAGTATTATAGACACCTTGCAGGTGCTCCCAATCTTCTTGAACAGCTTTGTAATCCTTTTCTCCCCTGAGGTGGTAGCAACTACCAGAGGCTACCCTCAGTCTGACAGTGCTTCTTTTTTTTTTTTTTGGAAGTTAAACCACAGTGTAGGTCGTAGATGAACACCTTGCAGAAGACCATTTTTGAGCATTTCTTTTACCAGCGAAGCCAGTGATCTCAAGAAGCTACATATTTTTTTGATGGCCAGATTAAATTTTCATAGCTAATCTAAGACTACAGTGAGCTTGTGGAGTGTATGAGTCTTGTAACTTTTGTCCTCCTTTCTTAGTGTGCAATGCCTGCAACTGTGTGATGAAACTTGGCAGCCAGTGTAACTCTTGCTGGGACTGATACAGGTTAGCTCTTCACTTTCAGACACAGGGTGAGTCAGGAAAAGGATCTAGTTCAGGATAAACAGCAGAGGAAAGAAGCGACACCACTTAATAACTAGATTGTCTTCAAAGGCCAAACTAGAAATATTTATACATTGTTCTGAAGAAAAAAAACCCACTCAAACCCAAGCAAGTGGGCAGTATCAGGGTATTCACATGATGCAGTGGAAAGGGAGCCTATGTGTTTGTGGGTCCCAGGCCAGTGATAAGGAAGTGTTGACCTTAGGAAAACAGTCAGGCCTGTTTTTATGAAGCCCAAAGCCATACATTACAAGAGTGAGTTTTCTGCTTTGACAGGAAAATAGGCTAGGAGATCAGGCCCTTCTTCCTTTCGGTTTAGTGGCAAAAAATTTAACCCTTCCATGCAGGATTGCAGAATCATTTATGCTGGGAAAGACTTCCAATATCATCGAGTCCAGCCTTTCACAGATCTCCAGCCTGAAAACTTGACCATGGTACTGAGTGCCACATCCAGTCATTTCTTGAACACCTCCAGGGATGGTGACTCCACTTGTGGGCAGTCTGTTCCAATGCTTGACAACTCTTTCCATGAAGAAATTCTTCCTGAGAAGAATTCTTTCCAAGAAGAATTTACTTTATATTTCTACAAAAGCCAGAACCTCAAATGTGCTAGAGGATTCAAGTGTTGCCTTGCTTATAAACAGGAATGATCAAACCTGCATCCTGTTAAAAAAAAATCAACAACCCAAAAACAAGCAAACAAACAAACAAAAACCAGAAAGGAAGATAGACAAAAGAGGAAGGTAATAATACTAATGAAAAATCTATCCTAGCCAGTATGCATCTTCATGAATTGGAATTTTTTATTTCTCCTCTGGGTAAGAAACCATACTATGCTATTTTATCTCTGGCATTCTCTTAAGGTCCTTAATAGATGTCATACTTTAAGAAAAATCATCAAGTTTCAATTATTTATGAATGCTGGAGAAAACCCCATCAAACAAGACATGGAAGGCAGGCAGTAAGATGCAGAACATAGACCTCTAGTAATTACAGGTGGGTTAGTTCTTAGAGATTTTTTTGAATGATAAGGATTTTTCCTGACAAGTTTAAAAGCATGTCACTTCAAAAAGGAGATGCTAAACCAGGAGATACCAAATTCCTGATAATAAACATAATCTAAAGTAACTTCATAAAAATCTTAGTTTAGCAACACTTGGATTCAACTTCTTCGTTGCAGAAAAACCCCACACTGATATACCTGACCCACTAGTAGAGCTGACTTTCTAATGGTGACAAGCAACTGATTTAATCAGTCCTTTCAGTCATTTGAGAATAAGACAACTAGTGAAGGTGCCACAAAGGGGATCTCCTTCTGATTTCTGTATTTTAGCTAATGCTTTTTACCTTATGGAATGGGGACCACAGCTGTGCTGCAGACAGCAGATTCAGGGAAGTGTTTTATCTCCCCGACCCCTTCCTCCTTCCACACCTCAAGGCCAACAGAGATTTCACCTCTCAGTACTATTCATTTAAGCATTTGCCTAGTTGATCTCTAGCCTATAGACTGAGTTGGCCTGAAACAACCCTTTTCTTATGAAGAGGGTTTTTCAGTTGGATCATTTCTCAGAACTGATTTAGAGCCTGCCTACCTCAACCTATTCAAAGCAGAACAAATGAAACCCAAACCCAGTGGCAGGGATCTCTGGCCGAGGCAGCAGTTAAAGGTGAGAACAAGCAGCTCTGGGGAGCTGAGGGGGTGTTTGTGTGTGGGTGGTGTCAATAAAATATCGATTGAGCTCAGCTGTAACCGGAATAGTTCCTCTGACCATACACATAGTGCTTATCTCCTACTTCATCATATTGCCTGTACATGACTTCTTTAATTGAAGTAATACATCTTTTGGGTCGCTTTCCTTGTGTTAATACACAATGGAAGCCTTAAGTGAAGGAGAAGAGAGAGTCAGCTGTTACATTTGTATTCACCTTCCTGATACAGGCCTGGAAAAATATGGAGGCACGTCTCAGGCAAACATCAAAACAGCTATTATACAAATCTGGGAGAACATCAAAGTGAAACCTCTCGTGTGCCCTGGTTGATTTCCATTGCAAATACACAGCTAACTCATTTATTTTCCAGTTTGTGCTCATGATTATTTTAATTTTACATGTTTGTCCGGAGGCAGCCGTCATGTTGATGCCATGGTGCTGTGTCACACAAGCTGTGGCCTGAGACACCCCAGCTGGGCATCTCAGTATCATGAAATTTATTCATGCCTCATACAAAATGCATTGTACAAGAAAGCTTGCAGTGGTATTTTGCAAAATAGCAAAATCTGTTACTCTGGAATGTTACAGATATTTTAAGAATTCCATATGGGCTTTTCTGGTCTACTTTTTTTTCTGAAGATGGCCAGAATATACCTTAGTGGCTGATAGAAAAGTCTCAAGATGCACTTACTGGCATCAAGAGCAGATTGTCTGTAGAGGCACTTGTATTTCTGTGTGAGAAAAGCTAAAGAGGAGCTGCTGGGTTAGCGAGACCACCACTGGTGCCAAAGCTGACAGCTGACTGAAATTTTATTATAAGATCAGTTACAGGTCTGCTACAGAGCAGCAATTCCACAGAGTTTTGAAGAGGAGGTGTCAGCTGCGATTGTGAGGAACGATGCAAATACACCCCGGAGTATTTTTTTTCTCCTGGAGCCACTCAGGAGAAAACAAACAAACAAACAAAACCAAAACAGCTTAGCTTTATAAGCAGTGAATTTAGATTCAATCATGGCTGTTGCAAGCACCTCACAGGTTCAGGGAAATGAGGACTGGGAGGAACGTTAAAAACAGGTCACAATTGGGAAGTTTTCTTAATGCTTATCCAGGATTTACCTTGCTGTAAGTTCAGTAAACTTTTGTCCTGTTTGTCAGGGAACAGTGACAATAGGGCTGCTCCCGAGGGAGGATGAGCCAGGGCCAAGGGTAACTCCAGCACAGGCAACGCCCTCACCAGTTGGGGTCAGCAGAGCCAGAGGCTTGTGGCAGCATCTGTCAGGAGCCCAGACACAGGAGAGGGCATGAACCAGGGCCAGGGCCTTCCAGGGGCAGCAGGAATGAGACAGGAGTCGAGGCTGAAGGCAGGATTGGAGACAAGGTGACAACATGGACCTGAGATCCACCAGGGAAGCCGTGTTAGAGAACAGGGGCAGGGGAGGTCTTTGGGGGGGGCCCAGGGAAGTGAAGCTGGTCAGGACAATTAAGACTTGTTAGTGCTGACAGAATTCCTGAGAGAATTCACAGGGGATGTGGTGATCAGTTATGCTCTTCTGTGGAAGATGAATCTGCTGGTTATATCCTTCCTTCTGAAGTTGCACTCCTATGCTCATTGAAAGGAAAAACAATTGTGGAAATGTCCATTAAAAAGGTGTATAAAATTATTCACTCAGTTCTTGTGTTTGGTGGTGGTGTGTCTCAATACAAGCCTGGGGAAGGATTTTGTTTCTATGTGGTGGTTGTTGTTCTGGGTGAGATTTTTGTCTCTTGGCAAAAATGAGAAATAAACTTTTTTTTTTTCCTTGAACCACTTGAGTCAAAATTCAGATACATGAACAAGTTTGAAAAGCAGTCCATGAAAATTACGAGTAGTTTGAAGTGCTATTTCTTTTATCAAAACAATTAGGTTTTTTTCCCAGAAGACACTACCAAACAATTTGAGTCCTTAGTATCGGAAAATCAGGAAAAGTGTAACAACGTGCACTACAGTTGGCCACACTTTCAGTTAAGATGGTTAAAACCACAAATCTGTCATCTCCTTCCATTTATGCATCCAACAATTGTAGCACGAGGATTGTCAGGACCGTCTCTGAGCAGGTCATCCTCCATTCCAGGACCTGGAATGGTTTTGCATTTTGGTTTATACAGTGATATAATTTATATAATTTGTTTTATATAATGGTTTTATATTTGGTCAACACTATCAAATGCTCATGTGAAAACCATACCCTGAACTCTGATAATTACCTCCCATCGCCTTCCCAAGCTACAAATAGTTCAGCTTTACTTTCAGGCTTTTTCTATTAAAGATTTCAGAGAACATAAAAGGGCTCTCTAACGGCTGAAAATGTGGGTACAGTTATGTTGAACTGAATAGAAAAATGAGTAATATATGGGTTTTATATTTTTAAATGTATTTCAGTTAAATAAAAGACCCCAGAATTTCCAGTTTGCAGTGGTGTCTTGAAATTTCCGTTCCTCATTCAAAGGGTACACAAAGCTGTGTACCTATGCCCACTGTGGGGTATTTCACACACATTCTGTGAGTGGTGCAAACACTGAGTTATTTAAGAACAAAGTGTTTGTAGCTGTGTACAGAGAAAATGCACATACTTGGGAAACAGATCCATTTACAGTGCTAACGCTTCACATACTTGACTATTTCCCACATTTTCTGCCGTATGTTTTATTAAACCAGGAACTTTTGAACCTTTGTCCCTGTAGGGAATTTAATTTAATCAAGGCTCATTCACAGGAGCGACAGATACTATATCTTGTCTCAAAGTGCAGTCCAATTCTGCCTTGATGCTGCTGCATAATGGATGCATACTTTACACTCACATTCCAGAGTGTATTTTTCAGCTAATATACAGTTCCAGCACTGCAGAAAAAAATCTGAAAATTGAAATATGTGTCAGTCAAATGGTAGAGATTAATAAAAATTGCTGCCTGCATGAAAAACCTAAACTAGGTTTCTAGCAAGAAGATATTTTATTAGCCGAAATAAGAAGTTCTTTTCTGAATTCATTCTCACATGATAAATTAACTTCTCTTACAGTACAGACACTAAATCATTTGAGGTTACCTTACCACAGTTCTCAACATCTGTGCCCTTGCTGAGCTTCCTTCAGTGCCCAGCAGCAGGAGCACTCAGCTAGCTGGAAATGGAAACGAGTTGTTTATATAAAAATAGTGAGCCACCTTTGAAATGATTAAAAGTCCCCCTGTACACTGCCTGCATAAGGGGTTGTCTGAGATTATCTCTTTTGTAAATCCATTGCCTCCTCTGGTTTGTATCTCGTAAGCTTTAAGACTGATAACATTTTGCAGGGACACTTTTCCAGACCAGATTCCTTACCTATGCATTTCTTTTTTATCATAAAGCATTTGTATTTTGCCCAAAGCATTCATACCATAGAAGTTTTCTGCATCCCCATAACTAAGGGGGAAAAAAAGAGGACAGAAAATAAGGTAATAAAATTCAGCTTTCCTGCTACAGAATTTTGATTTTCATCAGCTGGTGGAGACAGGGAGGGGGAAAAATGGATGGATGGATGGATGGATGGATGGATGGATGGATGGATGGATGG
>VZRS01003928.1:147175-161248 GCA_013398055.1 Ifrita kowaldi | reverse complement strand
CAATTTTACTGGGATTTTTTGGGTATGTTCTTTTGCAAACATATCCAACCACCTTGCTCGTGCACAGCCTTGGTGAGGGGACACCTGGTCAGTGCTGTCTCACCCTGTGCTGGGAGCACTCAGCACAACTCAGGTGGGGCATTCCTTAGAGTGGAGGGGAAATCATTGATGAAAACCTGCCCCCACACGTTTCAAATGTATTTTCAATGATGCCCTTCACTTACTTAAACTTACTTCATCTTTGCACAAAGGTTGCTGGGCATTAATACTGTAACACATGAGAACAAGTACACTTGTATAGGAGGCTGGAATCTAGTTTCTATCACGAAGTCATCTCACACACAAACTTATGGCGTATTTTCATTTTTTTAATGGCTAAAGTAGGCCAGTTATGCCCAATAAACCAGGGGAATGAGGTTCTTTTGGGCAGTGTGTTGAATTGGATCCTAGGTTGAAGGACTTGCCCCAGAGACCCCGAGTAATGATGGGTAACACATCCAGGTTAGTTTATTGTTGGTTTCCAAGTCTTGAACTGACATAATCAAAAGATGGTTCTCCTTTACAAGATGTTTCTCAATGCCACCATGGTCAACTGCAGCTTGAAATCACAGTTCAGTATTACTGTGAGTCACATTCACATTGTTATACAAACCCAGTATTACTTCAGTAGGATTTAAACAATATGCTGCAGCTCTGTGATGTACAGCGGTGGTGCAAAATCATACAGTTTGACAAACCAGGTGTGTTTCTGGGGAGGTTGGGTTGGTTGTGGTGGGTTTCCCTTGGCTGATTGTTGAGCTCCCTCTCAGCCACTCATTCATCCCTTGCAGAGGAGGGATGGGTTGAGGAAGCTTCTGGGTTGAGATAAGGCAGGGAAATCACCAGTTGTTGTTGAGGGAAAGACAAAGTTGACTTAAGGAAAAATTAATTTGTTGCCAATTAAAATAGATATTTAATTATTCCTTCAGGCAGTGGGAAGCAAAGACAAGTAGGAACACCTTTGCCTCCACTTGCCCACCTCAACTTCTCCCCCAATTCTTCCTCCCTTCCCCAGTGCCACCAGGAACGGGGTTGTGGTCAGTACACAAGGCTTTCTCTTGGCTGCTCTTCCTCCTCACACACACCCTTCCTCTCCTTCACTGTGGTCTCTCCCATGGGCTGCTGTCCTGTCTCTGGTGTGGGAGCCTCCGTGTCCTGCAGGGATGCACCTTCCAAAGCTGTGTTCTCCTCTAGTCCCGCCTCTGTGCTGTGCCTAATAGTAATTTGTATTAGGTGTTTTAGGGGAAAAAACAGTGGAAAAGTCCATAGATAACAATTACTCAGTACATCTGGATGAGGAAATTTTCCGTGTTGCTTCATGCAACTCAAAATTGATGACCAGAAATGTCCACAGGTTTGTATCCCTAATTCCTTTTTAAAGGACCTGTGGTTGTTATGTAGAGACGTATCCAAGTGTGCTAGTGTACTCCTTTAAGCACCATGCTGACCATGGCTTTGCCAGTATCTTCTGTTAAAGTTGCATTTCCTCTAAGTATTCACATTTTAAAAATAAATTAATATGGAATCTCTACAAGACAGTAGAGACAAGCATTTCAGCAGAAACTATTTCAACAGCCAGTACTGCTGACAGTATAGTAACAACTGTTCTTTTCTCTTCTAGGTGTTAAAATGGGTTGAAGAAGCAGTTCAAGCCTCCAAAGTGCATCTCTTGTCTACAGACCATCTGTCCATGGCTGTAAATACTTGGCAGATCCCTTTTGATCCCAGTCTGAAGGAAGTTACGGTGTCCTTGAGCGGTCCTTCGCCAGCAATTGAGATTCATAATCCTTTAGGTGAAGTACTTTGTACTTTCTTTTGTGATAGTGAAAAATGAGAAGGAAAAATCCCTTCCGATATTTCATTTTTTCCCCCAATGTTCTGTGGTTTTTTTCCACTTGGAGGAAACTGGAAAACTTCTTTATTCTGTCCACTTCATCTCACCTCCATCTTCTTTGTTACTATTTGTCCTTGCATTCCAAATTGGTGGACACTTTTGCCTTTCATCTCTTTATGTATTCCCTGAACCATCATTTAAGGGTTGTACATGATGGTTGGGTTTTATGTGAGGAAAGTTCAACCATGGTCTGGCTTTTTTGAACTGTGAAAACATTCAGAACCAAACCTGTCTCACCTGCCCATCTCCAACTGAGCAGTGTGTGATGGGAAATGCAATGACAGGTTTGGAGCTAATTTGTAATTGAACCTATTTTGAACAAATCTGTTGTTTATTACTATGTTGATGCCTTAGGAACTTGAAACAGCACTCCAAAAATAAATTCAAATCATATTTTGTATTCTCTGAATGCCTTTTGCCTAAGGATGTAGCTTAAGTTTTAGTATTTTAGAAATATTTTGTGCCCAGGATGGGTTCCCTGTAATGTGGTCTGGTCTGTCCTGCACTGAGGCATTCTTGTTTACAGGAAAGAGATTTGCTCAGTAACTGTGTTCCAGCCACGACAGCACACAGTCCTGGGTGCAAGTGCTGCTTCACTGAAACTGTGACCCTGCCTTTGTTTGCCTTTCTCATAGATCATCTCCGTGCATCTGAATCCATGGGGTTTCACTGAAATTACTCAAGGCATATCTAATAGGTTTTGAAAATGGGCACTGGGACATCCCAGTCTCCACTTCCTCTTTCCCTTTAGTGCTGTGGAAGAGCCAGCTGAGCTTTAGGGCTGATGGTTCTTCAGGGTCAGCCTTGAGGGAGCAAAATCCCTCTCTAGAGACCCAATTCCTGCTCACAACCACCCACATATAAATGAAAGTTTTCAGTATTCTGTCAAAGAATTTTGGGGAATTTTGACTGTTGTAAATGTCATTGACTGCTAAGTAGTGAGTAAGTCAAGTATCAGAAACACACTGGTACAAAACAATATTGTATTTACTCTCTGTTTTTTTTAACCAATACTGTGTTTACTCCATCCTGTATTTACTTCCTGTTTCTGTTTTTTCAGGCAAGCAGCTCAGTAAGGGATCAGGACTGAATGAATTGCTAAATATCCACAACTCTGCTAAGGTAGTAAATGTCAAGGATCCAGAGCCTGGAACATGGACAATCAAGGTAAAGTTATTGCAGAACTCATGTATGATTGTCCTGTAGCATATAAGGGGGTTGTATAATGATTTACTATGTTATTTATCATAGATACTCACAGCTGTTTTACTGTGTTACAGTAAATGTCCTGTGATCTTGTATTTAATATTGTTGTATACCTCTTTATGTAGGTAAAGCTGCATGATCCAGCTTTCCTAAATAGATGTGGAAACAAGCCTACTGGTGCAGATCCCTTCTGACTGAACTGTTCTATTGTAGCAGTGTAAATACTCTACAGTCATTTTTGGAGGGGAAGGCACCGGGGTTGAGGCACTTTATAGGCAGTGCTGAATGGATCCTGCTGTGCATTGTCCCTGCCCTAAGCACAGAGGTGCTTTGAATGGGATCATTAATTCACACACAGCCCTGGGGAAGCTGTTGATCCTGCTGCAGCATTGCAGCTACAAAAGCATGTTGAGCTCAGCAGCTCTGGGGAGAATTGTTTGAATGTCTGTCTAGGACTGGGGGCTTATCAAACAGAGGGACAGGGACTTTTTATATGGGCTGATAGTGATGGAACAAGAGGGAAAGGTTTTAAACTGCCAGAGGGCAGGGCTGCATGGGCTATTGGGAAGGAATTGTTCCCTGTGAGGGTAGGGAGGCTGTAGCACAGGGTGCCCAGAGAAGCTGTGGCTGCCCCTGGATCCCCGGAAGTGTCCAAGGCCGGGTTGGACAGGGCTTGGAGCAAGCTGGGATAGTGGAAGGTGTCCCTGCCCATGGCAGGGGGTGGCACTGGGTGACCTTTTAAGGTTCCTTCCAATTCCATGATTCTATCACCAAAAGTGCTGAAAACTCCAGTACAGAGACAGCCTGGTGGGCTGTTAAAAATGAAAAAGAAAAAGGTTTGGGTCCTGCTGGACATGGTAACATGAGCCACACTGGGTCCTGAGACCTTTTCCTACAGTCAGTGCCTTAGCATTCACTTCTGTCACTTGTTGGAGACTTTTAGGGCGAGGGATCAGTGCAGCAAACATGCAGTGCCCTGCAGCCCAGAGGGACAGTGCAGAAAGAGCCCTGTGTGCTCCTGGCTGTGTGATGTGAGCTGAGCCACTGGTGTGTGCCAGCCCCCGAGTGCTGGGCTGCAGGAACTGCTGGGGAGGAGTCCCGGGCTGGGGGTGGCACGCCTGCAGAGCCAGCAGTCCCCTCGTGCCCAGGCTGCCACTGGTGCCCTGCGCTCCTGGCAGCAGGACAGCAGCCCTGCCAAGCCATCAGGCTGCTCCTGCAGGCAGGGCCTGGGTGTTTTTTGGGGGTTGGGAGCGTTTTTTGGTTTTTTTTTCTAAGCTCAGCATAATGTTGTCTCCAGCTGTATGGAAAGCATGAATAAAACATTCAAATTGACATATTTTGGGTTAAAAAAAAATGAAGAACATCTCTTGAATATGTAGTTGAAATATTTTAGTCTAACTTTTATGAGCAAGCCAGGTCATGCATTTTTTCTGATGCCTGTATTTTGGGCAATTTTTTGATGTTGTTTGCAAGACAGGAAAGCATCAATCACAAATCCGTATTTGCTCTTTTGATGATACTCATCCAGCCTGGGAGGGGAAACACTAATGTACAGTCTCTGTAATCCATGTTCAACTACAAATAATGAGAAGAGACCTAAAGATAACAATTGGAAAGCAGTCCTGTGTGATAAGACTAATTCCTGGTGCTTGCCTAGAGACCCCCAGTTCCTAGACATGACAGTGAGAGATGTGTTTATGTATATTATGTAAAATTTTTATAAGGTTATTTTGGCCTTAAAACTCACAACTATCCAAAGGTCTGAGTAATTCTTAAAGAGAAAGGATTTCCCAGTATATTTTTCTGTGGATTGTTTACTTGGCTTTAGTCACTGGCTTGGTTTATTTAACACAAAGATTTTGAGACTTAAGCTTTGTGAAAATTTTCTTCACACCATAAGCTCCTTATGCAGATGCACCAAGCTATAAAAACAGAACTTTACCACTGAGTTTGTCTAATGAAATTTTAACTGCCAATTAACACTTGATACCTTGAGTTGTTTGGCACAATTAAATATTTCTTTGTATTGTTAACAGCTGGCTTATATAACAAAGGCTTTAGTGATGCTGTTTCTGGAGTGAAAGGTTAACCAAATAGAAGGAAATACGTTGTTTTAATCCGATAGACATCAATTTGTCATGGTGTCTAATGCCTGTCCCAAGGCTTTTAGTTATAAGAAACAACTGTTTAATTTGATACTCACATGCAGCGGTGGCAGAGGGGTTACTCTGGAGTAACCTCTCTTCCAGAGAGCTGCAGGAATTTGAGAATGGATCAGGTAAAACTCCAGGGAAAGCTCAGTGGAACCTTCCAGACACCGGAAGGGTGTGGAAATAGGTGAGGCGGAAAAGCCATGGGTTCCTGTGCACCTTTGGCAAGTAGCAGTTGACCTTTCTTTCTCTGCGTAGAAACACAGGAAGTAACTTATAATTACTTTGATTTATCTTCTTTGAGATGAAAGACCAAAGCAGCTATACTCTCCAGAACCTGAAGCTCAGGCTGTTCAAGGGTGATGGATGAGTGGGGGTGGTTCTGATTTGTTTTTGCTGGCTGAGCAGAATGACAAGGTGAGGGTACAAGGGTACAGATCAGAGGGGAGAGGTACCTGTGCACCCTCTGCTTTCCAGCTGCACCCTTGGCTGGGGAAGAGAAGCACCTTTAATGCATAGATTTTTCTGTTGAGTTCTGAGTCACTCACCATTATCTAGTAGAATTTGTAATGGTAAGGTCCTAACTCCCAGATCACTGCCTTTGCAGGCACTAGCATGTGGCAAGGAGTTGTTGATTTGTTGGTGTTGTGATTTACTTCCAGGACAAACTGGCTCTCTTTGCTGACACGACAATTTTAGGGCCCAGGATGTGAAAGCAAAGCTTTATTCAAGGTGCTTTTCCTTAGGGCTTTAGCCATGAGGCTCCTCTGTGTGCTGCTGTTAACCATGCTGGAGTCTGTCCCTGAGCTCAGGGGCTGGTTCACACTCTGTGCAGTCCCTGCACTGCTGATTCCATGTGCTGGCTGTTTTGCAGACCTCGAGCAGTGGGAGACACTCTGTGCGCATCACGGGGCTCAGCACCATCGACTTCCGAGCTGGCTTCTCCAGGAAGCCCACCTTGGACTTTAAAAAAACATCCAGCAGGCCAGTGCAAGGTTTGTTTCCACTTTAGTCCATGTTAAATAGCTTCTAGCCCCCAAAATAGAGTAGAGCTCTATGATGAGCTTTGTGGTAACTCCGGGGGTGCTGTGGGTTAGTTCCTGGGCGGGGCTTTGTATCTGTGTGACATAAATACAGATATTTTTAATTATGCCTCAAAATTGCAGTGCTGTTTCTGTTATTTTTGGAGCATCAGAAAAAGGCCTTGACCATGGGGCATGGTGAGGAGTTAATAAAGAAGCTGCTATTTCAGAATATGTTGGAAATCAGTAATTTAAACTCTCCCCAGCTGGATCTCCTCACAGCTAATAAGCAGAGTACAGCTCAGCACAATTTAGCCTTTCCCTACTCGGTAGGTAAGGGCTGGAGCTGAATGCTGCATTTGTGGGGTGGTGAGCCATGCAGATGGAATTTAATCTTTCATGTTTTAATTATCTGTTTTCTTTAGCACTTAAAATAGTGTGTTTCTGTTTTTCTAGGGATTCCTACCTTCGTGCTGCTGAATACCACAGGGATCCTGCTTCCAGCTAGAGTAGACCGACTGGAACTTCTGAGTATTACAGGGGAACTCCTTAAGACCTTGCCCGTGAAATACTATCCTGATAGAAAGCCCTATGGACTATGGAATATTTCTGACTTCATTCCACCAGATGAAGCTTTTTTTGTTAAAATAACGGGCTATGATAAGGATGATTATCTTTTTCAGAGAGTTTCAAGTGTTTCGTTTTCCAGTATTACTCCTGGTAAGAGACTTTAACTTGAATTGACTGTGCATTTGTCTTGTCTGAGTCAGTTAAAATTGAGATCTTGTGTGCTTTTATAACTTATGCAAGTACTTTCTGTGCTGTTTCCTTCCAAAGTTCTGTCTCTAGTTCATGATGGTCAATACTTACTAAGCGGAGCTTTATCAGAAATTGAGCTTCCTTGTAATAAAAGGAAAGGATAGGATGTGTGTTAGTAGCTGTTAATATACTTTCTGGGGAATGTTTTCTTTCTTCAGATGCCCCCAAAGTTACAATGCCCATGAAGACTCCAGGATATTATTTACAGCCAGGCTCTGTTCCTTGCCACGTTGAAAGCCTTATACCTTTTACTCAGCGTTTTACTAAAGATGGAGTAAAACTGGGAGTGGATCAGTTCTTCAAGTAAGTAGTGACCTTTTTTCACAATGCTGCTTTGTTTCCTGTTTATAGCTTATGATTTCTATTATTATTTACTGCTATGTGCTGCCTACATCCTGCTGCTTCCAGTCTGTTATTTTTGGTGCTATTCATCAGAGAGGCCTTATTTTATGGAGATATTGATAATATTTATATCTAGATATATCTATATATGATGTATCGAGGAGGGTGTACACTCTGTACATGTGATGGTGTTTATAAGGTTCTGGCCAAAATTCCCCTCAGCTGTGTGCTCTGAGATTATGATAAACTGTGTCTAATAGTCTAGAAGGCAAATGGTTTTAATTTATGTTGGTAAAAGTTATGCAGAATTGGTAACTAGCTTTGTTTATGAAACATACCCCTCACTCTGGCCCCAGTGATACATAGATGATGGGGCATACATTAATTTGTTTGATTTTTAATGCCTTTCATGGATGTCCTAGAAGTATGTCCTATGACCTGCCCTAGAAACTTTCATCTTCAGAAAAATCTCTCAAAATAGGAAAATTTATGTGGGATGTTCCAGAAGGCTCTTCACATTTCTGTATAGAAAAAGAACTGCGTGCTCTTTCTGTGTCGGGTGAGAGAATAATAATTTAAAAAAAAGGTAAATTAGTTAAAATACTCACAAAGTGCCCCTTTTAATTCTGCTTATTAAAACCAAAAGGGAAGTGTGTGCTAGCAAACAGCGTCAGCAGCCTCCTGTGCAGCCCGAAGCACTTCAGGAGCAGACTGAAGGCTGAACTCTGCATTCCCCAGCAGGTACAGCATACCCAAGTGGCCGCATCCTGCAGCTCCCTTGTGCACTGCTGGCGGTGTGAAATTCTGCAGCTTTGGTATGGTTTGGGTTTTAATGAGGTGCCACTGAGACACAGTCAGCCCCAGCACAGCACCTACTTGGGCTGCTGTGTAATGTTTTCCATTCCTTAGGTATCAAACCCCACGCTTCTCCTTGTTCTTCACGCATCCAGCACCGCTGATTCGGCCGCATTTTTCTTTTTCCTGTTACAGAGCAGATGAATGAACACATCATCCAAGTTAACTTAACAAAACATGTCTCAAGCCAGATATTGTTGGTCACAGTTAAATAGGATCTAATTCAGCTTGGCTTGTTTGCCTCTTATTTGTAGTGAAGTTCCAGGCAGGGTTTGTCTAGCTTAGTAGCTCAGTGCAGATTTGAGCTCTAGTATTCCTCTGCATTGAAGGAGTTTTGTTTTGGTGTTGAGATGTCTTTACTCAACTGTTTTAATATTTATTTCAAAACCTAAATGGTTTATGAGTTGAATGTCGTATTTCTATTGTGACAGTTGTCTATGTGAAAATACCCTTAGAATACTACAGGTTCGGGGTTCATGAGGAGAACAGACTTTGAAATTCAAATATTGTTTTTACTTTGGTCGCAGAGGTACTATCAGCTGTAATAATAATTCCTAATTTTACATGAGTAACATATGTTAGGAAAAATAAATTTTTGTAAAATTGTAACAGCTTTGTTTTTCTACATTTCCGCATCCTGTGGTAGTATAGCAAGAAAACTTGGGTTTTGCTTAATATCCCAATGCATATTTGACCAGTCTGATACAGCAGGTCAAGAGCAGTAGTTGAGCACCTCATTCCAGTGGGGAATCAGTGGGAATGGAGCACTAAAGTGTCTTTACAATCCATTCTGTACTCTAAATAGCAGGTCCCACCAATCCTGCAGGGATTAGAATCAGCAAAAATAAGACATGAAATTCTAACAAGGAAGGCAATTCCTGTAGTTAATCAAAATAACTATCATGATAATTAAAAAAATCACTCATAATGAACTGATATTTATGGTTGCTATTCAAGTCTAGTTAACCATGCAGAATATATCCCTCCAAACCACGTGCTAAAAAGTGAAATTATGGGTTTCATTTCTCTCTGTGAGCCACAGCCTGCTGCTGGTGAGTTCCCAGCTGGGTCTCGTGCGGGGTGGTGGGGGTGTCCAGGAGGTGAGGTCAGATACAACCCGAGCACCACCATGCTCTCTGCAGTGACTGAGAACCAGGGGGTCATCTGGGCTTCGGAGTTTAAATGATTGTAGCTCCCCAGACGAAGAGCCCAATCAGCAGATTGCATGTACAGTAAAATGAATTTGGTAGCTAATGGTGGTGCTGGAAGGTGCTGAGTTATCCCATGATGTGTGCTGTGACTTGTGTGCAGTTACAGCTCCTCACCCAGTGCCCACGTGGGGAGCAGATGCCCTGAGCTGTGTGTTAGTCCTTGCTGCCAGTGTCGGTTTGATTTTTTAAATTTTTTTAAATAGCCCACCACAGGTCTTTGTTTTGCCGAGCTGTTCCACCCCTGGGCACGTTTCCCTTTGTGCTTCTGTTCTCAAGGCTTCCACGTTTGACATCTGGTGTATAGCACGAGTCAAGAAGGAAGCAGACCCAGGATTGCCTAACCTCACTTTCAACATACTTTCCATGAAATAGAGGAGTTTCTTGCTCATTGTTTGGAAAAAACACCACCTTATTCTTTAGTGCTGGCAGTTGCTGCCATGTTCGTGTGCCAGCATTGCACTGGGAAGTGTTATAGATTTGATGCATGAGATATTAGGTTATCTAGAGTAAGTATGAAGTAAGAGGGAACAAGTAAGAAGCCATTTAAGGTCACCATACACTGTTTTCTTTTGTGGTGGGGGTGGATTGTCTGTCTCATGGTGCTACAGCATTGAACTGCCATGCATATTCCAAGTCTCTTGTTCCTTCTGTATCCTTTAAGGGCTGATAAATCAATCTATTCAGACAAACAAAGGGGTCATTAACGTAATGTTTTCCTGTAGTGTGGCAATGACTTGCCAAAGCTCTCACAGATATTTTGGTGCTTATCAGTTTTGTTTATGTGCCATAGCAACAGGCCACGGGGGGCACTGGGGCACTGCAGAACCACTGGTTTGCTCATTTATGTCATCCTCTGTGTGTCTGTAGCACCAGGAGTTTATAAAATGTGGTTTTGAATCACGAGAAACTGAGAATGTTCGTTTTGAAGCACGTGTAACCGGCCTATGTAGCTACACTTTTATCCCCTCCTTGCTTTCCCATTGTGTGTGATACCAACATGGTGTCACTGCCCAGCAGCCTTGTCCTTGCTGGGATCTAGAGAAAACCTGTAGTGGTTCTCTGGATTCCTGTACCTGTGAGTTTGGGAAGCTCAGGTGGGAGAATGAGCTCTTGTTGCCTTTGCTGCTAAGAGCCATGGGTTTGGTACCATGTACTGGCTCTGCACAGAAACTTGCTGGTTTCAAGGAATGTGTCTTCTCAGGTGGTAAACACAACAGAGCACAAGCAGCTGAGGGAATGACAGCAAATGCACTGCATTTGGGTATTGTGTGACAATTGATGACTTGTTAAAGGTTTAATTTATGATGTGCAAGTGGGACATTCTGCAAAATCTTATGAGAAAATATCATCCGTAAAGTGACATCCAACTTGATTCCTCGGAGGGTTTGTCTTGCCTCTTAATGATTGTGAAACTCGCCTGTGTCTGCAGTCAGGAAACCAAGCAGGTGTGGCTCTCGGTTCCTTGAGGGATTCAGTGAGTGCCCTTTTCTCCTGCAGAGAATCATCCAGCATGAACTGGGACATTGCCCAGGTGTCCGTGTCCGACGAGGGCTTTTACGAGTGCGTGGCCACCAGCGCTGCGGGGACGGGACGCGCGCAGACGTTCCTCGATGTGTCAGGTGGGTCTGGGGTGAATTACCTGGGCTCAAACACTTGAGACAGCACTTGGGGCCAATAAAATACATTCCTAGTTTTAAGTGTATTTTTAATTACTGTGTTTTTTCCTCACCCATGTCCACAAGTGAGCTGAGGTTTATTCAACAAACCTGTTTCAAATATCAGCCTTGGTTTGGTTTTAGTTCCCGCTACCAGTTGGACTTGCAGAGTAGGTCTGACCTATAGAATCCAAAATGTGAATCTCAGATTTCAATTGTTCTCATTTTTATTTCAGTTGGTAGCAATTATATGTTGGCTTGACTGTATGTATGTGTTATCAGATAGACAAAGAAGTACAAAAGTTATATTCAGATTTCTGCTTTTTTACAGTACAAAATTCAGTAAATTGTTGGAAATCTCATCTATTACCTTGAATTTCTTAAAAGTGGTAACAAAGATGAGGAAGTAAAATGAATGAGATAAAAATAGGGCTAATCACAAAGATAATTTTGAATGAACAATAGGCTTGTTTCTGTCTGTGGGTGGATGGAATGAACCCTTGCCCATACTACAGCAAATTTTGTCACTTAATTTTTCACAGTTGCAATGCAGCCAGAGTGGGAGGGAAAAATAATTTCTAGTTTGTAACAAAGATCCATTCTGTACAGCCTTATGTTGGTGCTGATCAGATGTGAGTCTTGGAGCAAGTGAAAGCTGTTGCTGGTGAGCTGGAAAAACACTGGAGCAGTTAATTTTCTGTGAAAGGAAGGATGGGAGAACTCAAAACAACATTTTCCACTCAGGGTTTCATTTAAGGGCTTGAAATCAGAAGTTGTCTTGCCTCTTATCTCCTGCAGTAGCTACTCCAGGTAAATTAACCTGAATTATGAATCACAGAAACACAAAACAATTCAGGCTGGAAGGAGCTTTGGAAGTCATGTAGTCCAATTCACAGCTCAAAGAGAATTAGCTTCCAAGTTTGATTATGTTTTTCAGGAACTTGTCCAATCAATTTTTGAATGTCCCCAAGGGTGGAAATTTCACAAGTTCATGGGCAGCCTTCAGTGCTTAACTACCCCCACTAGGAAAATATTTTGTATGTCTGGTCAGAATTTCCCCTGCTGCATGTTATGAACCAAGACTCTCATCCTTTTTTTTTTTTTTCCTCTCCCGTGCCCTGAGAAGACTCTAATTGTGTATTCCCTAAAACAACCCTTTCAGTAGCTGAAGAGAGTGGCTCAATAACCCTTCACCTTCCCTTTTCCAGGCAAAGGTGTTCCTTTCATTGCACTATGAGCAAATTTAAAGAAACCAGTGTGGTATCATTGATTTTATGCAAGGCCAAGTTTGTAGAGAAAGAACCCTCATGGACCAAGGGGTGAAGTTGAGGAGAGGAACATCCTTTTATTCACACAAAGTAGTGAGTAGAATGGAACAGTAACATCTGGGCTTACCCCAGTCCTGGTTCCAGAGCACTGATTTACATTTTGGGCACAAAAATCTTTAAAGCAGAAAGGATATTCCCAGATGGTTGTTCCAAACCATGGCTTGGAGGGCAGGCAGTCGTGGGCATAAAGATTCTCAGTCTGGAAGTTGCAACCATTCTCCTCATCAAAGAGAAACCTGAAAGAGAATCCTGACCTTTTTCTTGTGATGTTGGTAGCACTTGAAAGTCAAGAGTAATAAGGGGAAAACTCCCATATCCCCTCGTTCACAGAGCATGAGAGATGGCTGGGGACTGAGTCACTGTGTAAACATGACAGTTTGTTCTGTTCAGAGCCCTGCAGAGGATTAATGGGAGGGAGATGCTTTGAAATCCTTGTGTACAAATATTTGCAAGAAAATTACTTGAAATTTCTTCTTGAAGCAGAGTAAACAATCTTTTCAAGTGTTCTTGGTTTACTCAGCTGACAGACAGTATATCACAGGTAATCCATTCTGGTAACTGCTGTGTGAGAGGTGTTGGAGCTATGCCAACATTTTCTCATTTCACAGAAAGCAAACACTTGAGTTTGACTTTGTTTTACTCCTATTAAATCTTTAAAATGTCAAATGGCTCGTTAGCTTGTGCAGCACCCTAACTGAAGGGCCAGTAGAGTGCTGGGGGATGGCTGAGTGTGAGCACTGCTGCGGGCAGAGGCTGGGGTAGTCCAAAACTTGTGTTGTCCCACTAGACTGGCAGTCAAAAGATGGGGATCCTAGTTCTGTACTGGCCTCATCTCTCTCTTTCCTGAGTTTAGTTAACATATTTGGTGATAAGCCTGTGGAAAGCATTAGAGAATTTGTTGTTTCTCCCAAACACCCCAAACCTAAACGTACAGGGGAGAAACTCCATTCAGTAAGCAAGTGTAGCTTTCCCTGACTCTCCTCTGTGTGGGTTAAAGTCCGTGGATTTGGCACTGGGGGCGATTGCTGCTGGGACTGTGTTTGCAGGGAGGCAGAGCTGCACACCCAGCACACAGTGCTGTGCAGGGATCCAGCATGGAGCTTGTGAACCTCATGTGAGACCCCCCAGGAGACTTTGAGGAGGAGGATTTATGGCTGGTTCTGAGCTTAGGAGTAACTTTAACCATTAATAAGTACAGATTTTTTTTTAATTCCCTGTTATCCTTGCTTTCCTTAGGATAGTTGTGTTTTAGTGTGTACTGATAAAGATTTGGTCTTGCTCTTACAGCTGTCTCATTTCTGCACAAGCATCCCTCTCAAAGTATTATTTATTGTGGAGTTTTCTTTGTTCAAGAACCAGTCTGGGGAAAACCAAATGGAATATATATTATATTTTTAATGGGAATGCATAAAGTCGTACATAATTTATTTTCTTTCTTGAAATGTTGCCTCCTTGATCAGTAATATCTCAAGGAGGAGCAGGATGACTGCTGCTATTTTAAGCATCTGTGATTTCAAAGTTTAATTTCAGTAGAAAATTATTGCATCTGCTT
>VZRS01003928.1:49607-146849 GCA_013398055.1 Ifrita kowaldi | reverse complement strand
CACAAGCATCCCTCTCAAAGTATTATTTATTGTGGAGTTTTCTTTGTTCAAGAACCAGTCTGGGGAAAACCAAATGGAATATATATTATATTTTTAATGGGAATGCATAAAGTCGTACATAATTTATTTTCTTTCTTGAAATGTTGCCTCCTTGATCAGTAATATCTCAAGGAGGAGCAGGATGACTGCTGCTATTTTAAGCATCTGTGATTTCAAAGTTTAATTTCAGTAGAAAATTATTGCATCTGCTTTCTTCTGGGAGCATGATAGAAGTATACAGATGGGTTGGGTGGAAAGCAGATAACAAATACTGGGAGTTACAACATAAAATATGTACAGGAAAAGATAATGAAATTCCCAGAGATTTGAGTGGAAGTGAGAATTGAAGGATGTTGTAGATAGCTGCAGTCTAGGGCAGCTCCAGCCTAGGAGTTCCTCCTGCCTGGCTGCCAGAGCTCCTCCCATGTACCCAGGGACACCTGGTGTGTGGCAGTGCAGGACTGTCTGAGGTCGCTGTGGGCTCCAGGAGCTGGGGCTGGGACCCCAGGCTCCCCAGCAGCTGGTGCCACTAGCCTGGGGTTCCTAAACCCCTGGTCTGACTCCGGCAGCTGGCACCCACTCGTCTCACACCAGTCCCCCAGTAGCTGGCACTTAGTATTTGCAGGGATACAGAGAAGGGACAGGGCCTGAGGTTATCCAGAAAGACTAAAGAAGGGATTTACTAATGAGAGAGGACAAGTTGTGCTGATCAGGCCAGGGCTGGGGCAGACAGGGCACTGGCTGGTGGTGCTTTACAGGGGACAGGCCCCTTTTAGACCCCTCCCTGCCTATTTCTCCTCTCTGATTCACTTCCCTGCTTATTTGTTCATGAGTTTGCCAGCTCCCCCTCACCCCCACTGTAGCAGGTTTGTGTCCTTACCAGCTGCACAGTCCAGGCTGGTCCCTCTGTGCAATGGTGCTGGTAACTTTTGGTGCCCTTCAGTCAGCATGAGGAGGAGTGGCTGTTGGCATTGTGTCTGCTGTCGGTCTGTCAGGGCTGTCTGCATACTGTGTTTATTACCTCCCCTTTTCTTACCCTATTTCATGAGGTCCTTGAGCAAATAAGAGCATGGATGCTTTCTCCTTCCACGTTTTCTTACAGAATCCATCATGAAAAGAACTCACTAATGGTGCTGAACACGAATGGTGTTAACTTGATTCCACTGTTGCTGCTAGAAGAAATTCCTATGAACATGTTTTTTTCCATACACAACCCGTCAAAATCTAGTGCATAGCTCAGATGCCACCAGGTGGGGTCACACCTGGGGCAGAGATCAGGCTCGGAGGCCTGTGGTGGTCCTGTCTCCCTCCTGTTCCTGTGACACTGATCCCTTGTTGGCTGTGCTCAAAGGTCACAGAGCGGCCTCTTCTCATACAGGGTGTGATTTTTCCTCCTACAGGATGTGGTAGTTTGGATCTAGACCAGGTGTGTCCATGTGATGTGAGCTCTTGGCAGGTAGCTCACCATCAGGGAATGAGGCTGCTGCCCTGGGTTCTGTTTGTGGCTTCAAAATGGGAAATGAAACCAAATATTAAACCTGAATTGTTAAATAACTCAATTTGTTAAATGTAATATTTAACCCCTAAACTATTAGATAAATAATTAAATATTAAAATACTGCAATTTTTTTTGTTCTGTGGTGTGCCTAACATTGTTTATCAGGAATGCACAAGTGCTGGAGGGTTGCCCGATGTGTGTCTCTCACGCCTTTGTTGTCGGTTCCCGCAGAGCCCCCGCCCGTGCTGCAGGTGCCCGCGAACGTGACGGTGCTGCCCGGGGCCGGGGCGGTGCTGAGCTGCCTGGTGCTGAGCGCGGGGCGCTACAACCTGTCGTGGCAGCGGCACGGGCGCGACGCGCGCCTGCAGGACCCGCTGCGGCTCCGGCTCCTGGCCAACCTGTCCCTGGAGGTGAGGCCAGCCCGGCTGTCGGACGCGGGCAGCTACAGCTGCACCGCCGCCAACGAGGGCGGATCTGCCACGGCCTCTGTCTTCCTCACCGTGCAAGGTAACGACCGGACACCGCGCCCGCGGCTCGCTTGACAGGGCTCGTGTTGGAACAGCCCATCCCTGGAAGCGTCCAAGGCTGGACGGGGTTTGAAGCAACCTGGAATAGTGGAAGGTGTCCCAGGTGTTCCAGGGGGTGGAACGAGAGGGGCTTTAATGTCCCTTCCAACCCAAACCATTGTGCGATTTCATGAAAAATCGGTCAGAACTGAAAAAGGCAGCGTGAGTGAGACCAAACAAATCTAGGTCTGGGCTGTTGCTGCGTACCAGGAACAAATTTAAGAAAAAAAATGTATACATGCAGTAATTGGTGTTGGAGCAAATGCTTTCAAAAATTTGAAATACTGCAGGATTTTTTTTTCCTATTTGCCTTGATTGTATGGAGGTTTGAACCTTCGTTCTTTGCTGCCTGTCTATGGGTGAGGAGAGAGAGAACTGAAAAACTTGTAGAAAGAAAATGATTCTGTCACCTGTAGGTGATTCCAGCAGGTTTCTGCTTGGGATGCTGCTGGGTTATGTTCTGTGCAGAGGGGGTACCTTCATTAATTCAACAACTTTGCTGCTCTAATTCTAGTACTTTATTAGCTGATGAAAAACTTAGCATTATGGGAAAAAGAAATATTGAATGGAATAGCTTGACCTAAGGTGCTCCAAAACAGAGGTCGAAAGTGGAGTTGTAACGTTTATTAATGGGATGTAGTTTTTCTTATATTGGTTACCAAGGTGGAATAAGTAGGTGTGGAACCAGTTGTATAGGACCTAGTACAAAATACAGCAGAATGAAGTGTTTTTTTCAAAATCTGTTTGAATTACCTTTAGATTGCTACAGCAGAGTTATAACTTGATTTCTAATTAACTTAGATTCCTCTAACTTAAATTTTTAACAAAGCTGAAAGGAAAGAAGTAATGAAAAAACCTCCACCACCATGCATTTGGAAAACCTAGTTTTGAATTGTACAGAATTTTTCCATCAAGACACTCATTCAAGCATGCCAAAGGCATCAAGAGGAGTGCCTCTCTCCCTTGTTCGTCTCTTCCTGGGATTTAAATTTTCCTCCCTAATGTCTGTAGCTCAGCTGGGAGCTTTAACACAATGACCAAATTGCTTCTGATGGTTTTTTCTAGTAAAGCTAAAGAAGTTTTATTGCTGCCACAGCAGAATATTGAGTTTCAAATCACTTATATGTGTAGAGTGATTATATCAAATAGTTGGGAATTACATTTTGGCCGGTCCTGGTAGTGCTAACAGCTTTCAAACATGTCTGAGAGAACCCTCTTGGGCAGTTCAGAGAGCCTTAGCTGAGAGTCTGATTTGAGTTTTCTTTATTTCTTGTGAAGGATGCTTAGAACAGAATAAATACATGGGAAACATTGAGCTGCAGCTGAATTCAGCTTTCTGCAGTAGTCCCTGTCTCTTTTTGTTTGGAAAAAGTATCTACTGCCAGCCTTCCCAATGGCTACATGCAGGAGCTGAATGGTATCTGAAAGGTTTGCAAGCACTGTTACTTGTGATCATTTTAATTTGCCCAGACAAAATGATTTCCATCAGATTTCTGAGTGTGTGATTGTCGTGTATAACTTGCAGTGCTTGTTAGGGCCTGGAGTAGTTTTCAAAAAACGGGTTTTTTGGCAGCAAAGAGTGAAGGGTGGCCAGATGCAAGAGCTAAAGCTTTATGGGCTTGTCATTATTAACATGCTGAAGAGGGAAATTTGAAGTCTTGTTAATTGATGGAGATGAGTCCGTGCTTTGTGTAGTTGTAAGTAATTCAGAATGTCAAGTTAAATTTGTCCTGAAGCCCTTTATTATTGTTGGACCAGCTCCATGTAGATCTCTGAATTTTGGATCGTAAGAGAATAAACACTGCTTTCATCCCCGTTTTCTCTCGGTGGGGGGAGTTAAGGCAGAGAACAAATGCTGGTGACTCTAAAAATAACCCAGCATCTGCTTTCCCTGCTGAAGTGGGTTGTAGTAAACCCTTGTTTTGAAAGCCTTGGGTTTGATGCTGCTGTTTCTGAAAGGGAACATTCACGTGACTCCTGTGCCAGCAGCTGTGCAAATACAGCCTGGAATCTTCGTGGGGCTGACTCTGTGCCCCGGCTGTGTGCTCTGTGCTCAGGAGAATGGAGTGTCCCCAGCCACTGTCCCCAGCCACTCACTGCTCCCCACGACAGGGACACAGGTGGGGCACGGCCCCGTGTGAAACCTGGGCCTCTCTGTGGGCTGGAGGTACTGCCCAGAGCACTCTAGAAGGTCCTGCAAGGCTGTTTGATAAATCCCAAGGAGTATTGATGCTCATTGAGTGCTAGGACTAACTCAAAGTATGTGCTCAAATTTGGAGTTGTGAAATAGTGGCTACATAGTGTGGGTTGCTCAAGTCATCCCATCAGATTGGTCTTGTATGGAAACATAAATGAATTTATGAGGGGATTTCTTACTTTTTCAGGTGCCTAGAGGAGTATATTGCAGCTGTGTGAGGCTGGAGATTGGCCAGGAGTGTGAAACATTGGTGATCCTATGTATTTTTCAATGTGTTTCTCATTGATGACTGAAATTCCATGAACATTGAATTTCTGGTTTTGTTACAGCCTTGTAGGTGAAATATGAGTTTGCTATTTGCATATTTGTTAGGTTCAATTAATATGGCATATTGTGGTACCTTGATGTTTTGGTTTGTGGTGATTTCATATATATATATATATCTATCTATATATCTAAGTAATACTGATTTGTTGGGGAAATGTAGGAATTTGGGCTTTTTTTTAAATTAAAACAGTGTGCGTGCTGAAGAGATTGATTTGCGGTGGCTTTTTTTTTGTTTCCTTCCCCTCCAAGAATTTCAACTACACCATTAAACCCCAGAAATTTGGGTGATGCTAAATGTGATTTTATGGTAATCTTGGTTTTTCATGTGTTCTGGTGTAAGAGCAGACAAGGAAGGGTTTCTCTTGATTATTGCAACTTTCTTTTCCCTCTACGACACAGCTGTGTAATGGGAGGAGACTTTTCCAGCTTTGGCTTGTGTTTAGGTTGGGATTAGTAGAGATGTTTTGAGTTATTAATCTGGGCACATGAGGAATTCCATTATTGGGTTAACAAGCAGTGAAGTCAGCAACCTGCTCAGGTATCTCTTTAGCTGAATGTATAGAAGGATTAATATCATACCTGCTGTAGTTACTGTTCTGTCCACACCATGGACATGGTGGGTTTCCTTCACCTCATTATTTAAAAAGGTTCAAGTGCCTGTCTGGTATCACCATCACAGCTGAAAGGCATTTTCAGCACTTGCTTGCAGGACTCACTGTTAAACAATGCAGTGTCCAGCCACACCTGCAGGAAATAAGCAGATTTATTATGTGTTCCACCTGCCCACATGAGAAATCAAGTGTCTGTCTGCCTTTGGGCATTGAAGACTTGTCCTTGCTGTAGTAAGAGTTGTGCAAGTGCTGCTTGGCCAAGGGGTGACAGGAGTGCTGTCCTGCTCTCTGAACAGCTGCCTTAGATGTGCAGTGGTGAAAAGTGGGTCCCTGTGCTGCCTGGGGAGGTACTCACCTGGGGGACTGCTGGGGGCACTTCCCAGTGCCCAGAACTTGAATGCAGTTGAAGATAAAGAAATAGCCCAGGAGACAGTGTGTGTGACTTGGCTCAACAAAGCAATGCTGATACTCAGGTGCATCCCAGGCAGGAGCAGAAACCAGGTCTGAATGAACGCAGTGGGGCTTTCAGCATCAGTGTACTAATATCTGGAAGAATTCCAGGGAAGAGACTTCCCAGATGGAAGAATTACCTCCTTGGCATAATTCTGAATTTTTTCTGCTCTTTTCTCTGAAAAGATACAATACAGAAATAAATGTCCTGGTCTTTCAGATCTCTCTCTAACTGATGGTGTGAATATTGTTCACTTGGATCTGTGGATACACGCTGTGATAATGGGCAGAGCGGAACTGATTATACTGCTCTGCAATCTTTAAACACTGAGAAAATGGGGAAGGGAATACAACTGAAGTCTTGCTTCAGTTGCTACTTCAATTTTAAACTTAATTAAATGCAAGGTGTCTATGCTAAAGAATGAAAAGCAGTTCAGGGCCTTCTGTGCTTCTTTCTAGGCTGTTCTTTGGAGCTATCTGAGGCTTGGAGCAATCTGGTTTAGTGGAAGATGTCCCTGCACATGGCCGGGGTAGAGTAAATGGTCTTTAAGGTCCCTTCCAACCCAAACCATTCTGGGATTCTGTGATTCTGTTTCTTTACTTGCAGCATGTGGGTGCCCCTCTGCAGAGTACCAGGACAAGGGATGCTGCAGGACCGCACACCTTGCGCCTTGGCAGGGTCGAGAGGGGATTGGGAAAGGGATCACTGGGAATTTGGTAGCTAAGGAAGGCAACTGGCAAGTGAGTAAGGCAAAATCATGTGTGAAGATGATATTACTTTTTAATTAGGTTCACTTAGTTGATGCCAAAAGAACAGATGAATGTGACTGGCTGATTGATGCTGAAGGCTTCTTTCTGTTTTTCCCTCTTGAATGTTTTGATCTGTCTTTATGCTGTACAGCTCTGGTCTCAGCTTGCTGTCTAAACAGGAACCTTTGTCACAGCTTTTCTGTTTGTGCAATTTTTCTTCTGCACTTCTTTCATTTGGCTTGTGAATAAAAGTGTAAAATTGAATTCAATATTAATTCATAGAATTCTAGAAAGGACCATAAAGCTCATCTCATTCCACAGGCAGGGACACCTTCTACTACCCCAGGCTGCTCCAAGCCCCATCCAACCTGGCCTTGGACACTTCCAGGGATCCAGGGGCAGCCACAGCTTCTCTGGGTCCCCTGTGCCAGGGCCTCCCCCCCCTCACAGGGAACAATTCCTTCCCAATATCCCATCTATCCCTGCCCTCTGGCAGTGGGAAGCCACGGCCCCTTGTCCTGTCCCTCCGTCCCTTGTCCCAAGTCCCTCTCCAGCTCTCCTGGAGCCCCTTTAGGCACTGGAAAGGGCTCTGAGGTCTCCCTGGAGCCTTCTCTTGTCTAGGTGAACACCCTCAGCTTTCCCAGGCTGGCTCTAGAGCAGAGGGGCTCCAGCCCTGGGAGCAGCTCTGTGGCCCGCTTTGGGCCCTCTCTAGCAGCTCCACCTCCTTCTGATGTTGGGAGGCCCAGAGCTGGAGGCAGCTCTGCAGGTGAGGTCTCTTGAGAAGCTTTACACACAATCTGTGTTGTTTTAACAGGTTTTATTCTGCAGCCTTGAATGAGATGGGCACTGTAAGGAGCTTGTGCTTCTCCTTTCATCTAGGAGTCTTCACCTCTGAGATACAGAGAACAAAGCAAAGGAAATTAAATGGACCTGACGTACAAGAAAGCCCCTCTGTGTGCCTGCCTGGTCCCTGGTTTGGGCGAGAAAACAAGATGGTTAATTGGTGGCAAATGGGGCCTCACTGATTTTAGTCAATATCTTGGTTATTACAGCTGTGTATATTGACTTTTTTCTAATCATTTTATTACAAATATAATACAAATTAAAATTTCTTTCGTCTTCTGCTCACCTGATAATATTGTGCAAAAATACTGGCATGGACAATGGTGTGTTGCCAAAGCATGATGAGTAGTTGCCATCAGAGCCAGTTTCCTAATCCCAGCAGGAGAGTAGACCTTCCTGTGACCAGAGCATGCTGAATACCCCCAGCATCTCTTGGCAGGATTTCAAACCAAATAAAAATAACTGAGCCAGCTGTGCACATCATGAATCACTTGAGGACAGTTCTGTAATGTGGAGCCATTTCTGGCCCCTTCCTGCCCACTTGTATGTGGGTTCAGTCCTGGTACTTCTGGAACTATGCCTCTGCCCTGCTCTGGTGCCTTTCCTCCAGGAGCTCAGAGGCTTCAAAACTGTTACACAGCATCGTAGGGACTTTTCAGGATCCTGCAGTTTTTATTAAATTTAGAAGTGAATAACTAATGACCTTGGGGAAAGTTAATGGGCATAGATTTAAGAAATTAAATGATAAGGCATTATCTGTATTTGTGTTTATGATTTTGCAACTGTGTGCAAACTGGCTGCAGTTTATTACTGAATTTCTTCATCCCTTGGCAGTGTAGCATACACTGTGACCGGTCCAGGAACCCCTTATAAGCTCACGTGTTTAGTTAATGCTGGAAAACAGAGGCCTCCCATCCTGGCAATCACCTTTCTGCTCCCCTGAGCTCCCCAGGTGCCACAATGCAGCAAAGAGTCCTCCTCCCAACACTGTATTTATTTTCAAAGTAGAGGGTTTATGTGCTTAATAGTGGCATGCAGGGAAGTTTGCATGAGACCCTAACAGCTGTGAATTAGTCACAAAGCTCTAACACAAAATGTGGTGCAGTAAAGTTCAGGACTTGTATTCTGGTGGTACAACTCTGTTTCAGGACTAATATTTTCCATTGGAGCCTTGGTCTCCTGTTTAGCAAGATGTAATGCAGAACAGATCCTTCCATAGTCACGGTGTTTCTGATTCCCTTGTGGTGTAATTAGACCCTATCAGCAAGTGAGGTTGGACCTGCAGAGGCACAGATGTGTTGGGGCAGCAGAGTGGCTCAGCTAATAATGCCCACAGACTTGCCAAACTGTATTTCACAAACTTGCGCTGCTTCTGATACCCCTTTCCCTGTAAGAGGGGAAAAGATTTCCCACTGTCCTTTTCTGTGGTCTTAATTTGGTGTTTGAGCATTTGAAAAACTATTTAATAACTCATAATCTCACCTTCTATCAGTCACTAATCCCCCTCTCTGTGCTGAGATCATGGGGAGGAAGATTGTTTTCCAAGATTTGTGTTTTAATGCCATTTGCTTTAAACCTGCTGCCTGAACCCCACATTGTCTCTGCCCTGCAAGGAGGCAGAATTTCCCTTGGCTCTCTCCTAGGAGCAGCAGAGTCTTCTGCAGGGAGATCCTCTGTCCAGGCCAGAACACTGTGGTTTTCATTGAGCAGCTTTTTAAGCAAATGGTGTTACAACACGGGACTTGGACAGTAATCTTCCTCCCAGCAATGATAAGGAAAGGAGCACGGTATTAATTCTTCCAGAAAGGGCTGTGTTGTGGTGCTGTGTTTCTGTATATGACACCCTGAACTGGAAAGGCTGATGCTGTTCACCTGGACACTGTGTAGCATGAACCCACCTTGTCCTGGATGGATTACACCACACATGAACAGATGCTGTGTGCTGGCTTTTACACACACTGCTCCCTAGCACCCAGTGAAATGTGTCAAGCATCACCTGGGCCAGTGGGATGGGGTAATTGCCACCGGAGCCAAGAAAAAAGGTCTGTGCAGAGCAGCCTGAGATGTGAGGTACCTCTGGGTTCCATGTGTGCAGCCTCTTGGACTCTCATGAATGGGAGAGTTGGGCTTAGGCTTTTGTCCTGTGGTTTCTCCATGAAGGAGCAGCCACAGAGGAATTCGTATCAGTACAGAGTGGGGAGCAAAAGGCAAAGCTCCAAAGATGAAGATTGGTAGTACTTATTTTGTAGCAGCCAGCTTCATGTCTCAACTAACTTTTTATCCATGGGTGTGGATCTTCTTCTTGCCACTGTAAGACAAAGTCCTACATAACATAAAAAGTGTCCGTTGCCAAAGTGAACTGCTTTGGTGGTAATTTTTTATTGAGGAAATCTAAGTATTATGGAATCACAGAGTAGTTTATACTGGAGACACCTTAAAGCCCATCCTGTCCCACCCCCTGCTATGGACAAGGACGCCTTCCACTGTCCCAGGTCACTCCAAGCCCCATTCAACTTGGCCTTGGACACTTCCAGGGATGAGGAGTCCACAGCCTTTCTGGGTTAAAAATGAATGAATTCTGTTGAGTTCACCAATGGCTTTTCTAGTGAAAACACCCCTAAAATCCGTAACATCCTTTGCAATTGTTAACACTGCAGATTCACTTCTCTTCCACATCTGTCTGCACGTATATTGTGACTTTCATTCTTATCCCTCAGGTTACGTTCTGACAATTGACCTACCTGAAGGTTTGTGGGCTTTAGTGTCCAGCAGTCTGAATGAATTTCATAGAATCACAGAATGGTGTGTGTTGGAAGGGACCTTAAAGCTTGTTTTGTTCTGCCCCCTGCCATGGGCAGGGACACTTTCCAGGTTGCTCATTGTCTAGTGTTTGTCGAAATTGGCTCTGTTGCTGCTTTTTTGACCCCATCTCAGGTAGGCCAATACCTGAATCCTGACCTAATGCCTGTTTTAAAGGTGGTTTATGCTGAGATTTGGTTGACTGTGCCAGTGGAAACAAGTGGGCTCTGACCTTCATTGGGTTGCTTTCTCACCGTGGAGCTATTTGAAAATGAGAATGAAGTGCTTGTTGTAACCTCTGTTTTCTAACAAGACATTTTTAATTGCTGTTTTTAATTTCTTTTGTTAGAACCCCCAAGGCTTGTCATTTCACCCAAGAACCAGACTTTTAGAGAAGGCTCTGAAGTGTCCATCAGGTGTTCTGCCACAGGGTACCCAAAGCCAACAGTTGTATGGACACACAACGATATGTTTATCATTGGCTCCAGCAGGTGGGACTGGGAGTTGTTTCCATTTATTTTAATATCATATGTGAGAAATAAGGTTTGAATAGTGCCAAAATATTCTACTGCTTCCGCAGGAGTATGTAAGTTTTGGAAATAATACCTCAATCTTTACTTCTGTGAGTCTTTAAGTGCAAATACCTCATCTCTAACAGAGAAACACTTTAGCTCTCTTCTCTAGAATTTTTTACAAGATTAATTTATGTACTTTTCATGAAACGTAGTGCTAAATAAAATAGTACTAACAGTGTTTATCATGAGAAAAAAGCCCCCAGAAACACTTGCTCATGCTGCTGTGGCTGCTTGGAGTGTGGATATAATCATTGCTCTTTCTAATCATTTTGGTTGGTTCTATGTGTGTTCCCAGGTACAGAATGACCCCAGAAGGCACCTTTATCATAAGAAAGGCAATTCCCAAAGATGCAGGAGTTTATGGTTGTTTGGCAAGTAACTCAGCTGGAACAGAGAAACAGACATCCACCCTCACATACATCGGTAAGTGAGAAAAACAATATCGTGAAATGAAAAAAATAAACTAATTCATCATCAGGGAGGACAAGCTGTTAAAGTGAGTAGAACTCTGCAGAATATACTGTAGAAATTTCAAAAACCTCAGAAGAGCTGTTGAACAGCTCACAAATGTCCCTTTTGTTTTCTGTTTAAACCTGAGTAGTATTGTTAGGTGGTATTTGGAGCTTGATACTCTTTGTAAAAAGAAAGCTTTTTAGGTTAGAAAACCTTTTTAGGTTAAAAAAATCCCCAAAATTGGGTCTTACTGTAGGATAGACTTGAAAACCTGAGTGGGTCTTTGGAAAAGAAATCATGTTTCTGTATCAAAATACTATGTTAAAATATTGATAGTATTATACTGTTTTATGACAGCATTTGGCTGGAGGGCGAGAATGACTCTTCATGTTTGTACTTTTTGCATGGTGAAACTTTTCTGATTTTGTCCTTCTGTTTCCTGTACATTCTGCATATGATTCAGGTGCTCTGGACCAGACTTTACTTTTTCTTGTTTCCCAGTGTTTATCTTTCTCTTCTAAGTCTGTTTGACTTTTAATGCAAACATTCTTCCATATAACAAGAGCAAATTAGTGTCTTTCATGGTTTATATCTTAAAAATGATCTATGCTTTGGGCAAAGAGCTCATTTTTTTCTGTCTTGTTTCTTTGTAGAGGGCCCAACACTGACCATAGTTCAGAGTGAAATTCTGGTTGGTCTTGGAGACACGACTGTTATGGAGTGTAAAACAACTGGAATCCCAACCCCCCAAGTGAAATGGTTTAAAGGTGTGCTCATTGCTTGGTGATTGAGTCATTTATTTAGCAGCAATATTTAGAACAATGATCTGGAAGTGACTTCATTTTTCTAAAGAGCTTTATGTTGTATTCAACCAGGGACAGACCTGTGAAATTCTCTAAATCTAGAAGAAATGGCATTGACCTCTAGCTCATTCATTATTTAAATATGGTGAATTAACACAGTGTAGCATAATTAATAATAATAGTAAAACAAAGCTGAGCCTTCTGCCTACTTAAATAAGGTTCGTTCTACTGTCAGAAAATGTTTAGCTTTATGCTACATAAATCACAAAAACCTTTTTTGTAACCTTTTTTGTCCTGTTTTCATATAACCTCTAATTAGGGAAGGAGAAATACAGCCTGACACACTGTCCTAGTGCTGATCTCTGCCCAGAGGTACTTGGGTTTGTGTTTGCCCTGTGGAACCAATAAATAAAAAAGGATGTATTTAATGTAGTAATGAATTTTTCCTTTCAGTTGAGTGGGAGTCAGAGTTCTCATCTGCTGAATTCATAGAGCTATGTTGTGAACTAACTCAAACTTGGACGCTGTTTTGTTGGGATAATTTTGATAAATATAGGTATTTATCATATTTGATGCAAACAGTTATATTGCCTTTTTCTATCTGGACTTAGGTGACTTAGAGTTGAGGGCATCAGCATTTCTCATTATTGATACTCACCGGGGTGTTTTGAAGATCCAGGAAACACAAGAGCTGGATGCTGGTGACTACACGTGCATGGCCACCAACGAGGCAGGGAGAGCTGCTGGCAAGATAACTCTGGATGTTGGCTGTAAGAGTTAAAACCTGCATGGGGCACGCTCAGCTTACAGAGTTTCTGTACTGGTCAGGGAATGGTGCCTTGGCTCCCCAAATGTTTCTAACAAATCTCTGTGTGTGCTGGGAACACCTTTTGGTGGTGTTGGCTAAGCAGTTTCCTTGTCCCACTTGGACTCCAGCTTGGAATCACAAAATGGTTTGGGTTGGAAGGGACCTTAAAGCCCATCTGTTTCCAGCCCAGGCTTACTTCTTCTGCAAAGTGTGAAAGTTATGGGGAGGAATAGAGAGGCACAGGAGGAGGAAGCTGTTCAAACCTCTACCTAACAAAATTCTCAAATAGAGAATTAATTACACAAACTTGAGTTACTATGTGAGGTTATTGTAATTTAGCCTTCCCTCTCCTCTTTTCCTAATTCTTTCCATCTGCCTGTGGCCTGACATACCGCGTCCTGTTAAATGTTCCTGTCAGGCACATCCACTTTCTGAACAAGTGGCGCTCTTTGCAGAAGACAAGGAATTTAGCAACGCTGATACTCAAGGTGTTCCTAGAGTTGGGAATGTTAGAAGAAAAACTGTGCTCAGTGGGACATAAATTGAGGTCATCAGCAGGGTAAGAGAATGGGGTGGCTGTGGTGCAATGCTCACTTTGGATGTGTGCTCTTTCCCCAGCTCCCCCCATTTTCACGCAGGAGCCAGGTGACGAATCCGCGGATCTGGGCTCCAACGTGACGCTGCCGTGCTACGTGCAGGGCTACCCTGAGCCCAGGGTGACGTGGAGGAGGCTGGACGGGGCTCCCCTCTTCTCCCGGCCCTTTGCACTCAGCTCCAGCAGCCAGCTCAGGACAGGAGCACTGGCCATCCAGAGTAGGTAGACTCAACCTTAAAAGAGCAGAATTCCACAGGGAACTAAGACATTTGCGAGGCATTTAAGTTACTACATGACTATATTAAATTAACTATGTAAAAAGACTGGATTTTTATCACAGACTGTGTTTCTGATACTGACATCATTGCTGTTGACATGCAGTTCAGTTTGCTATGAGTTTGTGAATTCAGTTGTGTTTGGTCATTGGCTTCACTCTTCTTCATGCTAATTATTGTATCTTTGTTGAAATACACATGGGCTATGGTCTCTGGTACTGAGGAGCCGTGAATTTTCTTTTTTGGTGTTTTTTTTAGTTTTGGTTTAGTTTTTTGTGGGTTTTCGTCGTTGTTTTTGATGGGGTTTTTTGTTTGGTTGGTTTCGTTTTATTTGGTTTGGTTTTTTTTGTTTTGGGGGTTGGTTGGTTTGGTTTTTGGTTTTTGTAGCAAATTGGTTCTAAACTCACTGGTTTAGATCTGTCCTAATTTGGGTAATAATTAAAATCTCTGCAAGTAGCTTTGTGATTCTGATTATTTTTGGAGCATTTCAGTCACCCTTATGCTAAGTGATATTATTCTGTTTTCTTAATTAGCTTTTAATTCCTCTCTATGTTGTCATTGCTTCTGTACTTGGTGACTGGTGGAAAGGAATGCTCTGTTTCAAACTGAGTGTTTGAAGGTGGCAGAGACAAGGACACGGTGTCCATGTAGGGAGGGAGGGTCAGGCTGTCCGTGTATCATTTTAGATGCTGCAGTCAGCTCTCTTTTCTCCCGCTGTAGATCTGTGGGTCAGTGATGAAGGGACTTACATGTGTGAAGCCGAGAACCAATTTGGAAGGATTCAGTCCCGGCCAGCCACGGTCACAGTGACGGGACTGGGTAAGAGCAGTGCATGGCAGTGGGAGCTGCTGGTGTTTGGGCAGCAGACAGGGTGCCTGGGGGTTGTGTCCATACATGCTGACCTATCTGTGTGCTGTAGTTATGGGTCATCCATAAAAACTGAATTAGAAAATGTTCACATGGAATATTGTAATTGATTTCAGTGGATTTTGCTTGTTAGAACATTTTTTTGACTGGCTGCACTAACTGGAGTTAGGTCCACCTGCACTTTAAACATGGACCTTAAAGAAGTGATTTATCCTGTGGGGTTTTTTTATTCCTAAGTAAATTTATTGAGGAATGAAAAATCACCGTAATGATGAATGCTAATGATGGGATTCCTGCCATGTAATTAATCTTAAAAAAAAAAAAAAAAGGCAGCAATGAACGTGGTTGTGTCAGTGTTGAGATAAGTGGGAAGGAGTCAAGAAGACAATAAATGTCTGGCCTTGACCACAGAATCCCAGAATGGTTTGGGTTTGAAGGGACCTTAAAGCCCATCTCATTCCACCTCCTGCCATGGGCAGGGACACCTTCCGCTATCCCACCTTGCTCCAAGCCCCCTGCAGCCTGGCCTTGGACACTTCCAGGATCCAGGGACAGCCACAGCTTTTCTGGGCACCCTGTGCCAGGAGCTCACCAACCTGACAGGGAAGAATTTCTTCCCAATATCTCATCTAACCCTATCTTCTTTCAAATATCCATGCTGTTAAGGGCTTGGTTGTTATCTTAGTTGGACAGTTGGCAATAAAAGGAAAAATAATGCAATGGAATGTGTACATTTGCATGAGGGTAAGAACAGAGTCTCTCTGCCATCAAAGAAACCATTTGTTAACTTCAGACATGTTGCAAGGGCCAGTAATACTGATAGTGTTTGATAGACATGGTTTTACCTGTTTAAAAGGATTATTTAATGCCCAGTACTTAATTTAATTTCCCAGATGTGTGCCCAGGCGTGCTTGCTATTGGCTTTTCACAGAAAGTGCAGATTTTCTGCTGGGCTGTGACCTCTCTTTCTGATCCTTCCCAATTCCATGCCCAATGGAAATTACAGCTTACTTTTTGCCCTCTCCAAACCCACTACTTCTGTTCTTCAGTATTTTGCCCAAGTAAGGAAAAATGATACATCAGCTTGGTGCCAGGGGAGCATGAGTTCCCAGGGAAACCCTTGACTGGATCCAGTTTCAGCTGGACAGCATCTTCCATTTGCTGCTATTCCTTAGGCCAAGGAGCACTGGTCGTGTATTTCCCCAGTTCTCCATCTCTCCTGTGCTACCCCACCCTTACATGTGTTTCTCTTTTTTTCATGTCTTCAATTTAATACTAATTTAATTTAATACTTTCCATGAACATGTAAAAATTCCTAATAATTTCTTCTCATTCTTCCTTTTGTTCAAGTCACTCCTCTGATTGGAGCAAGTCCAGCCACGGCCAATGTCATTGAGGGCCAGCAGCTCACTTTGCCTTGTGTTCTGCTTGCTGGGAACCCCATTCCAGAAAGGAGGTGGATTAAAAACAGTGTGGTGGTAAGACTGCTTTGTTTCCTGTGAGATATATTGGCAGAGGAAAGCTACAACTGACGTCTCAAGGCACGATAACAGCTTGGTTTAATTTACAAAAGTTAATGTGATCACTGCCCATGCCAGGGAATTTCTGACTCTGAAGCACAGGTGAGGGAATATGAGATGGCAGTGGGGGATGTCGAGGTCTAGAAAAGAACTTGGAACCAAAGTATTCGTGAATTATCGTTTTATCTTCTATTTTTCTTGCTTTCAAAGGGGTTTTATGCATTTTTGTAGCTCATGAACTTCAGCTGTGGACTCTGAATATGGGAATGCTAGTGGAATGTACCTACTAGAATGACAAAAGAGGGGTTTTTTAAATAAAGGTACCAGAAAATTTCTGTAGATTTAGGATGTTTTAGCATCGTACTTTTTTCTGTTGCTGATGGGCTGAGGTAAATACCAGTATCCCTGTTCCATATCTTCCTTTCCTGATGGTGCTCTACTCAGAGCATGAAGAAGAGTGTTTTCTTTCCTGCTTGGGAACATACCATTGCCAGTTTATACCTCCTGCAGACACAGCTAGATGGCCTTTAAGGTCCCTTCCAACCCAAAGCACTCGGAGATTCTAGAAGGGTACTGTAGACACCACACCTGGGTTGGTTGTGTGAATGAAACTTCAATTCTTTAATACTAAAATTTATGACTTTACCCTATGAAGCTGCTTTTTATCTTTGTTGCTAATTTCTCTTAAAACCCTTTCTGCACAGCTGGAATTAAAATACTGTAGCAAAATGCCTAATTTATTGTCACAAAGCAGAACCTGGTACTACCTGACCCCTGTTCAGGTTTCATGCTCAGTTTAGATGTTTCTGGGAATCACTGGCTTTTCCTTAGGCTGTGTAAGGAGCACAGGCTGTAAGCTCTGTGAGAAATACTGGCAGGATCCTCCTTGTTGAGTTGCTAATTCCTCTCTCTAGTAGTGCTGGTTTCCTGTCATTGTAAACTGCTGGGAAAAGCTGTGCTCCAAGGAAAGTGTTGGAGTAAGTTATATTTAGAGAAGAATTCAGCTGCTTCTGAGTGTGACTGGAACAGATTTGCTTTCTAACAACGCTTTATGAGGAAGGGCTGTGCTGCCAAGCTCAGGGTATTTGATGTAGGATATATAACTCTTCAAGGGTTACTTCTTGGTGAAAGTTACAATTCTCTTTCACAGCGGTTTGCTTCAGAGCTGATCTATTTGATGGATATGGAAGTTAGAAGGTTTTGATAACTGTAAAGGAAAACAGTCTACCTGTGGAAGAAGAACAAATCATTGCACTCATCAATTACTGGAATAACCAATAAAAATGCAGTGAAATAATTGAGCTAAATTTGGGTTTGCTTCATTAAAAGCAGGAGTGGCAGCACAGGATGTGCTGTGGCAGAGCAGAGTGGCGCTTGCAGATCTTATTCTCACTCCAGCAGTAAATACGAGGTGCTACTAAAACTCTTAAGTAAAATTAGCTTTGCATGAAAGTTGGAAAGTAGGAAAAGCTCTAGTTAAATTCTCCAGGAACACATAATTTTTAACAATGTGACATAGTCAAGTAAAGCCACACTGCATCCCACAGTGAGCATTGTCAGGGAGTACTTTCCCAGTGAAAGGTTCCGTCTCTCCTTTGGCAGCTGGTTCCCAGTCCGTACGTGAGCGTGCGCAGCGACGGGAGCCTGCACCTGGAGCGGGTTCGGCTGCAGGACGGGGGGGATTACACCTGCATGGCCAGCAGCGTGGCGGGCACCAGCAACAGCACCACCACTGTCCACGTGTTTGGTGAGCAACAGGCCTGGCCCTTGTGCTCGGGGCGAGCCAGGGGCAGCACTGACCACGGCAGCTTTCACTGCTTTGCTGCACTGACACCAACTTCCCGCATTTCCTCTTTTGCCGTGATGCTACTTTGTAAAGTAACACAGGGGGGATTGGATCCGCTGCGCAGAGAGGAGCTGAGTGATCAAGACTGCTTTTCAAGTAAAATCAAATAGAACTATTTTGTGTTCACAAAAGATCCTCATTCAAAGGCTGGGCTGTGCCATCTTCATCTGGCTTAATTAACAAACAGGTGCAAGTGGGAGTTTGCTGGGAAGCCATGAGAAGTGCTGTCTGAATGTTTCATAACTGGGGTAAGGAAGCACAGCCCATGGGAGAATTAGAATGAAAGAAAATGAATTATGAGTTTGGGAGAAGTCATAATTCGTTTGTTGTTTTTGGTGTCATCCCTGTTCTCCTCCCCCTTATTTTTTCTCTTCAATTAAAGCATACCAAAAACTGCACTGACAGCAAGACAAAGTGTTAGCACTCTGGTAACCCATCTGTGTTTCAGCTGAACATATTTGTATTAACTCTGTGAGGCCGCAATCACTTCATGGCTTCTCACGTGTTAAGTTTTCTCACATGTTAAATTAATAATGAGAGATTTATTTTAAGCTTCATTGAAGATGCTGAAACCTCCTTTTATGTAAAGAATGACTATAAATTTTTAATACAGACAAGTACTCATAGGATCTTCCTTGTCAACACTGTTTTTTTGAATGTTTCAGAGCTTGAGAACAAAAAGGAATATCTTTATATGTGTTTAGAAATATCTAGGTTTTGCTATTGAAGCCTTAAATCTTACTTTATTTTTCTGTTAATTCAAAGGCAGTTCAGCTGAGTGAGGGAATTGGGGGTTTTGTTGTCTCCTTTTACTGATTTTGAGAAGCAAAACCTAAAATGTTGTCAGAGGATAATGTGACAAAGCCTTTCTGAAATAATTTCAGTCAGTGAAATACCTGCAGTTAGTTTAAAACTACATGTACATAATGCAGGGATGAGCTTATGGCTGGCAGGCTCTGTCGTGAACAGGGATTTATTCTGTCCTGAAAGGCTGGAAAGTGGCTCCTTGTCCATGTTAGGGTTGGAGAAGAGGCTGAAAGGTCCCAAACCCTGCTTGTCCGTAGGAAGTAGTAATTGAATATAAGGATTTTATCATAATAGTTGTGCCACGTTGAAATGTGTTCTGCATGTCTTTAATATTTGCATATGTTTGTAGTCCTGCCTGTCATTCAGCATGGACAGCAGATATTCAGCACCATTGAAGGAATCCCAGTGACACTGCCCTGCAAAGCAAGTGGAGTTCCCAAGCCATCCATTGTCTGGTCCAAGGTAATCCCTCACCTTTGAGCTGGTCATGCTGAATGATGGGCTGAACACGTAATTTAGTTGTTATAAAAACTGTGTTCGGAGAACATGGCCTGAAGCTTCAGTTGTGAGGGACCTGGAAATCTCTGTTTGTTCAGAGCTGCTTTTGTTTCTTACAGCAGAACTTTTGGCTGTGGTCCTGCCACAGCTCAATGTTCTATTCTTTGGCAGGCTTAGGTTATCGCTGTATCTTTATGGGTTTTACACTTTAGAAATTGTTCCTGTTCCTGTTGTGAGTTGATAATTTGAGTTTAGGCAGCCTGCCACAGACTGAGAGTTCGTTGTTCTTGTGGAGCTCTGATTTTTTTCTTTGAGGAAAGTATATTAAGTAATGGCACTGTGGAGTTAATCCATGACTTTTCAGTCATGGCCTTGACAAGATATTCACTGAGGAGGACCTCAGCCTTTGAGGGAATTTGTCTTAAAGTCAGGCTTTTTTTTTCCTCCTTAAAAAGGATAATTTCTGGTAGTAACAGTTATTTGGGGTATGTTACAGCTCACATGACATGGTGTGAAGGCACTTCTGGGTCTCAGAAGTTGTACAGATGTGACTGATTGGGACCTTGGGAACAGCTTTGTTTCAAAGAAGGAATAGAACATGGTTAACTGCTGGTTTGGTGGGGAAGAGAACATGGGAGGATTTCTTTTTCTTAATTATCACTTATTCAATACAGACAAGGGAGAGTCAGCTGACTAAGAACAAGTTTGTGTAATGTATGTAAGATTCATTTTGACATCAGAAATCAATGTCAAAATTAACTCAGTTGAAATCTTGATTATTATTCTTGACTATTATTTTTTAAATTCTTTTTTAAAACTTTGGGTCTGTAAAATGTGGCAGATTTTCTGCGTAAGAATCCCTGTGCTCGTTACTGCTTAGAAAGTGATACTCAAGGACTGTGAAAAGTTAATTGTAGTTAATTAGTTTGTATAAATGGAATTTCAGGGCCAAGTTTCTATGCTAATATAAAATATTTTGTCAATGTCAGCCTCAAAAAGAATTAAAGCAGGTTTATTGAATTAAATAATTGTAATTTGGTTTATTTTGAAATACCCAGGCACTGTGGACTTTTATTATTTTTCTTTCCACAGAAAGGAGAGGTAATCCTTCCCAGCAATGAGAGATTCTCAGCAGGGTCGGATGGAAGCCTGTATGTGGTGTCCCCAGGGGGAGAAGAGAGCGGGGAATATATGTGTACTGCCACCAACGCTGCTGGCTATGCCACCAGGAAGGTGCAGCTGACTGTCTACGGTGGGTGTCACCTCATCTCAGCTGCAGTGTCCCTGTCACCCGTCCAGTGCATTGGGAACTAGACACACCCAGAGCGCATGGGATGGGAACTCCTCTCTAGCTGGTGCTTTTGGATCCCCAAACCAGGCAGTTTTGTACATGGCTGATCCCAAAAGGCCTGTCCTTCAGCCATTATAAATCCCGTAAAGCCTCCTGATCCCTCCTACCTCGAGTTCATGGACCTTGGGCTGAGCATAATTTCAGCTTTGTGGAAGTGGATTGGAAGCATCTATACGGGAGTAGAATTTCCTGCTGGTAGGAGAATGAAGATCCATTAACCCCACCAGTCCCAAGCCTTCCTGTCGTCATCAATCCAATGTTATTAAAATTTGGTTTAGGTGTAGGTGTGCTTTGCAAGGCTTTTATGGCTTGGAGTTACTGGGGCTGTAGTGTAACAGTTCAGGGAGTGGTTGCAAACTACCTCTGCAATACAGAGCTCAGCACATGCAGGAGTTACAGCCATCTGTTCTATCCATCTTTTTGAATGGATAGTCCAGGCTTTCTGGTATTTGTGGTGTTCCATGTGGGCCCGTGTCTGAGCTACAGGCACTGTACATCAGCATGGCAGTGATTTGTCTCCATTGCAGACACGTCATTAACACAGGATTGTAATGTTTTATACCTGATGAAAAAAGAGATGTTGTCTGGTGTTACATTTGTACAAATATGTATATTCATTGCAGCTTCTTAACGTGTTCCATGTTATAGTGAAACCTAGAGTGTCCAGGCCTGGAGACCAGCAAGGAAATGCACATGATAAACCCATAGAGGTCTCAGTAATTGCAGGGGAAGATGTCACACTTCCATGTGAAGTGAGGAGCTTGCCACCCCCCATAATTACCTGGGCCAAAGAAATGCAGCTCATATCTCCATTCTCTCCAAGGTAACAATGTTTGATGAAAACAAAAGAAAAGTGAAATTGCCTCTTAAGCTTTCAAGATTCTGGGAGGGTGTGTGATTTCTGATTGCCACAGGATCGCTCAGAAGGTGTTACTTTGTCCTGCCTGACCTGTTGTACTGGCTCTTGAAACTCTCTTTCCCAAGACTGCTAAGCCTGTGCATGGTTGCACAGCTCCTATTCCGGCATGTGCTTGTGTCCAATCTCAGGAGGCTAGGAGGAAAGAGATCCTGGGTATTTGTACTGTGGTGGTGCCCAGAGACCCTCATCATCTGTGCATGGTTATAATTGTTTAAAAACTGTGCTTCTTTTCTTAAGTACTTCACACTGATGCTCAGGGGAGTACTGTCTGTGATTTACACGAAGCCCGGGCTGCCAGTAGGATACAGATGATGATGATAAATGTTTGGGTGTGCTGGCAAGGGTGTGTTGCTTGCTGTGTTTCGGATGCAAAAACTCACCAGAGACTCTTGAACATGTGCAAGTAGAGTTAAATACTTGTAAAATGTTGAGCTGACAGCCTTAGAGAACGAAGAGCTGGGGACTGTGTTGGACAGGGAGTTCTCCCTTTTTATTTAATATGGCACAGAACAGGAGGGGAGATGAGCCGGTGACTGTTCCCTGGATGCTCCCCATTGGAGTGCCAGGCATGGTCACAGGTTGTGCTGCTGCTTTCTGCTCCTCAGGGTCCCTCAGAAGGGCCAGGCACCAGCTGTGTCCATAAAACAGGGAAGGGCAAGGCTGGCCACAGGCACACTGTGCTTGCTGGTGTCTCCCAGTGATCCCATGGACAGAATCAGCCAGTGTCTGAACTGAGTTAAGGAATTGCACTGGAGATACTCTTTCCCTGGTGGCCAAACCTGCACCTTGGAGCCATTCCAGGGAGCTTGTGACAGCCTCAGCAGCTCTTTGGCCACCGTGTCTGCTGAAGAAGGCTTGTGTGCAGGGAGTTGGCTTGTTCTCAGTAATCCATGTGGAATTTTCTGCTGTGTCCTGTGAGCATGTTGCATGCACTAACAAATCTGCATTCTTGGTCTCTTACTTGTCCTTGTTTTACCTCAGGAGACACTGATAAATTAGGGTACTTGCTCATGGCTGTTGTGGTGAGATCCAAGTTGTCCAGAGGAACAGAAGTCCAGCTCAGCCCATTCCATAAAATTGTTTACAGATGTCAGCAAAAGTTACAGATTAGTCCAAACAGAATTGTTTGAGACCACCCAAAGATCTTGTTAGAAATGTGAACAGTAAATAAAGGGAGAGGGAAATCAGATATGAAGGAACTTTTATCAGAAAGCAAATGTAATTACTGGATGAAATCAAGAAGTTGCCTTAGAAATTTGTCTTTTGGGCTTATAAAAAAAGTACCAAGAAGTTTGGAAAGATACAGGCAGCGGAGGAGGAATTGTAGTATCAGACAGATTTTACACTGGAGAAAATACATTTCACTTTCCTTCCATTCATCTCTCCAGCCATTGCAATCCCCAGATTCACCATTTATGTCCTTATGATAATGTTGTCCTAATTAGTGCCAGAGAAAGGAAGACAGAGGATCCCACCAATTCCCACCAATTCTGGAGTGCCAGGCTTGATTTTCTTCTTGTCAGTCCTTAGCTGTCGTTTTTTCTTCCCTCCTCATTTATTTTCCCTGTCTCTATTACCTTTGACTCCTACAGAAGATCTTGGCTTAGTTGGCCAGTGTAGCTTCTGGTGTTACAGATCTGTGACCAGAACTGTGGGAGAACTTAATGCTGTGTAGTTAATTATTTACTGGGGAGTAATGACAGCTCCTATAAACACCAGAACTGGCAGTTTTGAATCAAAATCCTGTCTTCCATCTTGAATCAATGAAACATCATTTTTTGGCAGGATGAAGCAGTATTAAAAGTTTTAACTTTCTGACCCTACTGACCTGAGTTGAGCAAAAATTTTTAACAGGAGGGTGAAGAGCTCCGTTTCTCTGCCTCTATCACATTTCAATAAGTCCTATAAATGGCTAGAACCAAATTTTGTAATTTGGATCTTAAATTTTAGATATTTGCTGTGTATAAAGAGTTAGAAAAAAAGAGTAAATACAAGTCATAGTTGAGTAATATAGTCAGAGTGGTGTTATTTTAGCTCATAGCAATCATTAGCAGTGTGTAAGGAGAGGTCATTCATCTTTCCATACGTGTTTATACGGTTTATCTGCTTCTTGTTTTTCCAGACACACTTTCCTCCCCTCAGGGTCAATGAAGATCAGCGAGACCCAGGTCTCAGACAGTGGAATGTATATCTGTGTTGCCACAAACATTGCTGGGAACGTGACTCAGTCAGTGAAGCTCAGTGTACATGGTGAGTTGGAACTCCAGGGTTTATCATCTGCAAGTTTCCACATGGACCTGAGCATCTTGAAGAGGTTTTCAAAAGTTTTTCCTAACTGACATTAAATGGTCTCAACTGTGGTTCTTTCAGGTCATGTTCTCTTCATGTGTGAGTTACTGATTTTGTGGAAGGGAAATACTGTCAAAACACACACTAATACATAGATATGTGTAAAGGTGCCTAGTGGCTCCAGCCAGGGCCTGTGTCCCCCTCCCTCTCCTTGCCTTTATCCCATGTCACTCCCTTGTCTCTCTCCTGCTCTCCCCATACTGGGGCCCAGCCACTGTCTTTTAACCACTCACACAATGTCACATCTGGAAAAATGTCATTTGTTACTGTTTCAGGCATTTTTTTAAACTCTTCTTATTGCCAGCGATCCTTAGAAAAAAAAGATATTGTAGCAAAAGACTTGTGGTGGATTTATATTATTCTCCAGGACCAGCAAAATCACTTCCAGTCATATTTGATCATCCTGTCTGAACTTGTGTTTGGAAGTGTACAAAGATCATGGATTAGGGAAAGGAAATTAAAATGCCAAAAGGAAAATGTGATTAACTTTGTCATAAAAGCTTTTGAATTGTTTTGTGTTATGAGGAGCCAGTACCCACAGCTCTTCCAGTGTGCTCAGAATATGACAGTGCTCATGGGAGTCGTGCAGTAGAGTTTGAAATGTGGCTTGTTCAAATAAATTCAGCACCAGGGTATCTCCCATCCTATTCTGTGCAGAGAACATGCAGGGCTGCTTTTGTAGTCACTTGAGGGTGTTTGGTTTCAGTAAATAAGGAACATTTTCTAAAATGATAAAAATTGAAAAGAATTTCATAGGAGCATAAAATGATTTGAGTGGAAAGAGACTTTTAAATGTCACCCAGTGCCACCTCCTGCTATGGGCAGGGACACCTTCCACTATCCCACAGTGCCACACAAGCCCTGTCCAACGTGGCCTTCGACACTTCCAGGGATGGGGCAGCCGCAGCTTCTCTGGGCAATCTGTGCCAGGGCCTCCCTACCCTCACCATAAAAAATTTCTTCCTTGTGTCTGGTCTGAATCTCCCCTCTCTTAGTTTAAAATAGTTCCCCCTGTGTCCTGTCCCTCTAGGCCCTTGTCCCAAGTCCCTCTCCAGCTCTCCTGGAGCCCCTTTGGGCACTGGAATGTGCTCTGTGGTCTCCCTGGAACCTTCTCTTCGCCAGGCTGAACACTGCCAGCTTTCCCAGCCTTCAGAATGGTTCTGTACATTGTTTCTTCTACATTTCTGTGGACTAAACTTGTCTTCCTCAGTTCCTCCAAGGATCCAGCGTGGGCCTCGAGTTCTGAAAGTGCAGGCTGGGCAGCGAGCGGAGCTTCCCTGCAGTGCCCAGGGCGTCCCTGCCCCGTCGGTCTCTTGGTTCCGAGGCAGAAGCGCGGTGCCCACGGATGGGGGGCAGTTCCTGCAGAGCCCGGACGGAGCTCTGGCCATCAGCAGCGTCCAGCTCCCTGACGCTGGCGTCTACACCTGTGTGGCCACCAATGACGCGGGCAGTGACACGGCGGAGGTCGCGGTGCAAGTGCAAGGTACTTGCCCGGGGCCACGCTCCTGCCCCGGCCCGGGCTGGCAGGGACTCCCTGCCAGTGCCGTGGGGTTGGGGCTTTGCGGGGCACGGCTCTCTGCCGCCCACTGTTACGTGATGCAAAAGCCACATCTGGTTTAGATGTTATGTTCTGATGGTAATTGAGAAGAATTAGAATGAGCAAATAGTCTTTGGAGAGGTTGCAGAAATAAAAAAAAAAAAGCACATGCTCTCGTGCATTCTCTCTCTCTATATATATATATTTAAATTAAAAAATGATGTTGAAATGGTGAAAGAGTGAGTGGTCAACGTGCCAATTTAAATATGTAGTGTAACTCCTCACCTGAGGGGCTGACAGATGTCAATGGAGCATGACTGACTTAAACTAAGCAGGAACTATTTTTTCTTTGCAAAAGTCTAAAGACAACATTCTGATCCCTGTGGATTAGAGGTGCTGAGAAACACTTCTTACAGACAACAAAGAACTCTCAGTAACTTTATGTAATTGTCAAGAATATTCTTCGTATAGTCTNCTCCCTTGTCTCTCTCCTGCTCTCCCCATACTGGGGCCCAGCCACTGTCTTTTAACCACTCACACAATGTCACATCTGGAAAAATGTCATTTGTTACTGTTTCAGGCATTTTTTTAAACTCTTCTTATTGCCAGCGATCCTTAGAAAAAAAAGATATTGTAGCAAAAGACTTGTGGTGGATTTATATTATTCTCCAGGACCAGCAAAATCACTTCCAGTCATATTTGATCATCCTGTCTGAACTTGTGTTTGGAAGTGTACAAAGATCATGGATTAGGGAAAGGAAATTAAAATGCCAAAAGGAAAATGTGATTAACTTTGTCATAAAAGCTTTTGAATTGTTTTGTGTTATGAGGAGCCAGTACCCACAGCTCTTCCAGTGTGCTCAGAATATGACAGTGCTCATGGGAGTCGTGCAGTAGAGTTTGAAATGTGGCTTGTTCAAATAAATTCAGCACCAGGGTATCTCCCATCCTATTCTGTGCAGAGAACATGCAGGGCTGCTTTTGTAGTCACTTGAGGGTGTTTGGTTTCAGTAAATAAGGAACATTTTCTAAAATGATAAAAATTGAAAAGAATTTCATAGGAGCATAAAATGATTTGAGTGGAAAGAGACTTTTAAATGTCACCCAGTGCCACCTCCTGCTATGGGCAGGGACACCTTCCACTATCCCACAGTGCCACACAAGCCCTGTCCAACGTGGCCTTCGACACTTCCAGGGATGGGGCAGCCGCAGCTTCTCTGGGCAATCTGTGCCAGGGCCTCCCTACCCTCACCATAAAAAATTTCTTCCTTGTGTCTGGTCTGAATCTCCCCTCTCTTAGTTTAAAATAGTTCCCCCTGTGTCCTGTCCCTCTAGGCCCTTGTCCCAAGTCCCTCTCCAGCTCTCCTGGAGCCCCTTTGGGCACTGGAATGTGCTCTGTGGTCTCCCTGGAACCTTCTCTTCGCCAGGCTGAACACTGCCAGCTTTCCCAGCCTTCAGAATGGTTCTGTACATTGTTTCTTCTACATTTCTGTGGACTAAACTTGTCTTCCTCAGTTCCTCCAAGGATCCAGCGTGGGCCTCGAGTTCTGAAAGTGCAGGCTGGGCAGCGAGCGGAGCTTCCCTGCAGTGCCCAGGGCGTCCCTGCCCCGTCGGTCTCTTGGTTCCGAGGCAGAAGCGCGGTGCCCACGGATGGGGGGCAGTTCCTGCAGAGCCCGGACGGAGCTCTGGCCATCAGCAGCGTCCAGCTCCCTGACGCTGGCGTCTACACCTGTGTGGCCACCAATGACGCGGGCAGTGACACGGCGGAGGTCGCGGTGCAAGTGCAAGGTACTTGCCCGGGGCCACGCTCCTGCCCCGGCCCGGGCTGGCAGGGACTCCCTGCCAGTGCCGTGGGGTTGGGGCTTTGCGGGGCACGGCTCTCTGCCGCCCACTGTTACGTGATGCAAAAGCCACATCTGGTTTAGATGTTATGTTCTGATGGTAATTGAGAAGAATTAGAATGAGCAAATAGTCTTTGGAGAGGTTGCAGAAATAAAAAAAAAAAAGCACATGCTCTCGTGCATTCTCTCTCTCTATATATATATATTTAAATTAAAAAATGATGTTGAAATGGTGAAAGAGTGAGTGGTCAACGTGCCAATTTAAATATGTAGTGTAACTCCTCACCTGAGGGGCTGACAGATGTCAATGGAGCATGACTGACTTAAACTAAGCAGGAACTATTTTTTCTTTGCAAAAGTCTAAAGACAACATTCTGATCCCTGTGGATTAGAGGTGCTGAGAAACACTTCTTACAGACAACAAAGAACTCTCAGTAACTTTATGTAATTGTCAAGAATATTCTTCGTATAGTCTCAGTCTGCACAAGTTTAAAATGAGACTCGAGAACAAAGGATGGCAGTGGCACTAAAATATGTGGTGTGGGGAAAAAACAGTTAAAATAATGTTTTTCAGATTATGCAGAAACATTGCCTTCAAAATAAATACAGCAAGATTTAAAGAGAACTACTTTCTGTCCAGTTTGAAAGCCTCTTTGTACTGGTTACTTCCTAAATATTCTTGCTGAAATGGAGACTCCTTCTATAGTACCCATTCCAGTCAATATAAGGAGGGTTATTGGAATGTGGCCTTGTGTGAATGAGAGAGACTTAGTGTTATGGTGTTGTCAAACTGTATTTTTACATTTGGAGCAGAGATCAAGCAGTTTTTTGGGTCTAATTTTCTTTCAGAGTCTCCCACTATCGAGGACCTGGACCCTCCATTCAACAGCCCCTTCCAAGAAAGAGTGGCCAACCAGCGCATTGCGTTCCCATGCCCTGCAAAAGGTGAGTGTCTTGGTTACCCCTTGTAGTTACGAAAGGATCTTTTTCTGCTGACCATTGCAAATTACGAAGCTGCTGTAAAACTGTCCAATCCACGCTGTATTTTCCATGTATGCTTCATATGGAAAAATTCAAACTAACAGTGATTTAAATAACCACTGTGTGTGGAAGTCCTGTGGAAACTCATTGCTAGCCAACAAGGATTTTACAATGTTTAGGATGAAGATTTTTAGTGTTAAAATCATCCTGTAACAGCTGGGGCTTCCTCTTGGAAGCTCCTGGCCTCCCCATGTGTTGTCCTTCCAGCAAGCAGCAGGAGTTGTTTGAATCAGTCTTGTTCTGAGCTGAGCGAAACGTTTGTGGCCGTTTCCCCTTTTCCTTGCAGGTATTCCCAAGCCTGCCATCAGATGGCTGCGGAACGGGCGGGAGCTGACCGGGGCCGAGCCGGGGCTCTCGGTGCTGGAGGATGGGACCCTGCTGGTCATAGCTGCCCTCACGCCCTCGGACAGTGGGGACTATGTCTGCGTGGCAGCCAACGAGGCTGGGAGCACGCAGAGGAGATACAGCCTGAAAGTCCATGGTAAATAATACATGCAGCCTTTGGGAAGCTGGCTTGGAAAAGTGTCTTCTATTTTCTTGTTGGAAATTGTGTGGCCCAAATCTGCCCTTGGGCTGTTAAATTATAAAATCTCATCTGAGAACTTCCTATTTTTCTGACACTCTCTATAGTTTTTCTTTTCCACTGTTGTTTCTGTTCTCCATGACTTTATCCACAAATCATCTTTGTTTTGCTCAAGGATCCAGGTACCTCTTATTGGTAGAAACTCCAGTTACACTTGAAAATTTTAATGCAAATAACAAATGAAGCTTTGTACTGTAGAAGTTACAGGTGGAGGGCTAGATCTGCATTTCAAGTAAGAGTTACCAGAATAAACACAGACTAGGAGATTTCTAGTTGCTAATATTCTTCTTCTTTCAGAATCCTAGTTAGAAGATAGAAACCCTACAAACTACTTTTATTCCAGCCTTGTTCACTTCCCATGATAGTTAGTTCTAATGCCTGAGCTGGATTGTTTTGAGAGGAGCAGGAATCCCATCTCGTGCCAGCAGGGCTCATCAGTGGGGTTGGAACTTTCTAATCCACCACTTAAGGCCATTCTCTTTGCATTCGTAGTGGGACAAATGATAAATGGGGTTCTTGGGACTGGACCAGTGAAGAGGAAGGATGAATCTGGAATATGCTTCCTTCATATGCTAAGCAAATAACACCTGATTTCAAGTTTAAATTTCAGATTAATTTTAAGATTATTCTCTTAAAATGTTGATTGTGCTTGTGTTTGAGTGAATGTCCCTGGGAGTCTGTTACTGGGCAAGAGAAGACTGTTTTTTGGCAAAGAGAAGAAAGGATGCAGGGAGATACGTCCAGAGCTGAAAGACAAATGGAAATGTTGGGAAGGGAATGAGAAGGGTTTGAGAAATTTTGATTTATAGTGGTCCTTGACTGGGATGGAAAGGAGGAAGGGGGAAATCACTGCAATGGAAGACTTAAATCCTGATGTTGAGCTTTCTTGCAGTTCCTCCTGAAATTAGAGATCAAGATAAGGTGATGAATACATCTGTGGTTGTTCACCACACTGTAAGTCTCTTCTGTGAAGTAACTGGTAACCCCTTCCCAGTCATCTCCTGGTATAAGGATGATATCCAGGTATGTGGGATTAATCTAACTGTGGACTTTTGAGGGCTTGGCATGAGAACTCATTCAAAATAAATACATGTACATGCCTTTATGTATATTTAAGTGCTCTAAGAACACCCCCACAGGAAGGCAGCTAAATATGGCCCATCCATTAATTCTCTAAGTCAAATGTAAACCCTTTATTTTCAATATTCCCTAAGGAACTGGCCCTAGCAATCTCCCAGTACTGTAGGTGCCAGTCCATGCAGAGGGGACCAATACTGCCAATTTTTTCATTCTATAGATGGCAAAATAAGAACTTTTGGAGGTGAATTGACTTCCTCAGGATTATCCTTGAGTCCTCTGTTTTCCACTTGTAGCTGATTAAGTCACAGTTTAAGATGGGGAGAGGTCCCTTTATGCACTCCTGGGACTGCCCATTGCTGCTGGATGGAGTCTCCCCACTCCCTGCCCTAGGCTGAGCTACAAACCATATTGAATAGATTGCAGCTGGGCAGGAGATTAGTGCTGCAACTGAAAGGGGAAACAGATTATCCTTCCACTAAAACTACCATTTTCTTATAAAAATCCAGCCGTGATACTTGGCTGCTGTAGCTTGGATCACATAAGGCTAATGTCTCGGGTTCCTCTAAGGTTGTGGAAAGCAGTGCTCTCCAGATTTTGCACAACGGGAAGATACTGAAGCTCCTGAAAGCTACTACTGAGGACGCTGGACAATATTCATGCAAAGCCATAAATGTAGCAGGAAGTTCTGAGAAGCTGTTTAACCTCCATATACTTGGTTAGTTCCATGGCTTTGGGGTTGATTTTTATTTGGTTTGGGTTTTAGTTGGTGATTGGAAAAACAGTTGGTATTTAAGAAGCCAGTAAATTTCAACTCATTATAAATAGATTCTTCCACTCACTGACCATGAAGTATTGGCTACTGAAGCACTGAGTGCTTAAACTTTGCCGTTCTTGTAGCAATACAGACAAAATGCTGCTTTTGATTTCTGGGCTGTGGTGCTTTGTTTTGTATTTGGGCTGTGCAGTGTGACATAGGGGTGTTCCCAGGTACAGTTCACCGGTGCAAGTGTGGAGGTGCTTGTCATGATAGACAGGCTGTTGTGATCTGCAGTGAACACTAAAGGTGTTTCAAGGGAACAATAAGATCCTCTGCTGCGTTCCCCTCAGTCACAGGGCACAGTTTCCCTAGCGAAATACCAGTCTTTCCTTTAATGTTTGTCTTTTTAAAGTTCCACCGAGCATAATAGGTGCCGATACCCCCGGTGACGTGGCAGTCATCCTCAACCAGGAAATCCATCTGGAATGCAGAGCCAAAGGCTTTCCTGTTCCTGACATTCACTGGTTCAAGGATGGCAAGTGAGTATATTGCAGCTTTGGTGGTTTGCTCATCCTCCCCTAGAGCAGAGAGGGAGGAGGTGCAGTGTTTAACTGCTTAGTGTTAACTCAGTGTCATTAGAATTTGGGGTGGTGTGAGGTGGTAAATTCTTTAATCAAAACTTTAACATCCCACTTTTCGTTCTGAACTCACCCATTATTGGCACTTGCAGAGCAGATTTTGGGTTTTTGGTGCGAGGTGATGGTTGAAGCAAGATAAGCAGAACCATTTCTTTGAGTTTATTATGTGAGTTATTCTACCTGGATTATTTTGAACACATCAATAGTTAAAATGCAGTTGTTTAGCTGAGATGATTTTTTCACTGGTAGACAGAACTCATAACAAACATTTTTCTGGCTAGTGCCTTGTGCAGTTCTGTATATATACATTAAAGGTTTGAAAGGTTATATATACATACATACAGTAAAGGTTTGAAAACATTTATAGCCTGTATGTTTCCATTTCTCATCTCATCTTCCAGGAAAGCACACCAGGAGAAGAATTCTTGATGGCTTAAATATTAGCTGAAAACCCAGCTGGGCTGGGTGTTCTTGGTGTTTTAACAATGTAGTTCAGTATAGGCATTGGTCAGGACTCACAGGTATTCTGCTGTTACAGTTCCTTACTCTTTGCTATGGATATATTGTTCCTGTATAATAGCTGACATTTCGTTATCAGCAAAGGCCTGGCATGACTAAATAAATTAGGAAAAGGAGCTGAGGTCAGATGTGCAACTCTGGCTCTGATGCTGGCATCCTGGAGGTCTGAGAAAAGTACTTTTTGTGGTTTGGTTTCTTTTAGAAGCTAGTAGAGTTATTCATAGTAGCTTGTCACGTCATGGTGGTTCTTGTGATTAATGCCATTAATTTAGTGCTAAATGACACTCTTGGATGGTACAATTACTGCCACCAAAGGGCCTCTTCTTCTTACTGTCAGTTTAAATTATTGCTGATAGGGTGGGGGCAGAGTTCTGTGAAGCAAAATGGTCTCTGTTTCAGGCCCTTGTTTTTGGGTGATCCCAATGTTCAGCTCCTGGACACGGACCAAGTTCTCCACATCAAGAGTGCTCGCAGGGTTGACAAAGGTCGCTACCAGTGCAGCGCCACCAACACTGCTGGCAAACAAGTGAGGGAGGTCAGGCTCATTGTCCACGGTAAGTTTATGGAATGCCTGATCCCAGAAGATCCTCTTGTTTTGCTCATGAGGTTTCTTTTTGAATGGAAATACTCAGGCAATTACAAATTATGTCTCTGATCCTACAAAATTTGTGCGTTAACTTAATTTAATAACTATGTGTTCACAAAATTATCTTGTAGAGTATTTGTACGTATGAAGTTAAGTGTGGATGTAGTCTTTGCAGGCTTGGAAAAACACCTTGAAATGTTGTTTATATGCTTTTATTTTTCCTAATTAATGAAAGCCAAAAATCTTTGAGAAGGGAGTTCTCAAATTCTGCTATTAGTTTCAACTGAATTATTTTATTACCACATTGGCTTTATTGCTTTGATCTGTCTTAGTGAGGAGAAAATTAGTAAGATTTTGATTGTAACATGCACTTGTTCTTATTTTGCTTAAACTGGTGCTATGATACACCCTGTGCCTTATGTGACTCAGAAATTCTTGTGCCTGGAGTGTGAAGGGTAGGGATTTGAGTCTCTGAGCTCTCAAGTCCTCACTTGCTATGGATTTGTTCCTGAGTATTGCGTGTGATTCTGTGAATTCAATGTGCATTATTTCCCTCATCTGGGACATTTCTGAAGCACAGAGCACCCAGCGGCACAGGAATGTGGCTGTGCACTAGTCGTGGTGAAACGTTTTTCTATCACGAACAAAGAGTGCTGGGAGGACTTGCAGGGGGTTGTGGCTGTTCTGAGATTAGAGGAATAAAACGGCTCCCCTCCTCCCCCCCCAGATAAAATCCTTGCAGATGAGTAGATTTATTTCAGGTTCTTCAGGAAACATGAATTTGTGACAGCAGAATGGAACTTCTCTTTACTTTTATATTTCTCATTAGTCCTGTCCAGACAAACAGAAGCTCACAGAGTAAGTGAGGAACCTCAATGCTAATTCTTGCTAGTTCTTACTTTGTTTCAGCTGTTTAGCCCTGCTTTTGGCTTTGATATTTTTCCAAAACTTCATGTTAAAACCATTCCTCATCTCTGATAGAGAAATGCACTCGCCTTTGAAATGGGTGTGTTTCGGCAGATTAGGTGGATTTGGGTTTTTGATACAAAAAAATGTTTAATTAGTAAATATTTCATTGTGGGTTGATAGTTGCAGGACCTGTCTCAGGTGGGGATTCATCCATTCACAGACACTTCGCTTTACGTTTCTGCAGTGGTGTTTTCAATGACCACTATGGAAGTCAGAGGAATCCGTGGATGTACTGAGCATGTTTGGCAGCAGAGGAGTCAATGTGTCTGCCAGATGTGTCTGGTACTTTCAGCAGCCATAAATTTAGTCGTTGCCAATTGCACTGTGTTTTTATTGCTTCTATAGAGATTTACGGACTCTTTATATTGGCTGATTTACACAAGAGCTTGTTTGCTAGAAAAATCCGAGTCCTGCTGCCTAGAGAGCAAGGGAAATGACTATGGGCCAAAAAGCTTCAAAAATAGGAGCATAAAGCAAGACTGTTAAGCTCATACTTAGTCTCAAAGTAAGTGACTTCATCCTCAGAAGTTTGGAGCATGGGGCAGTTCCCATTGCCGTTGTGGTGGCTCTTGGGTGTGTTTGATATTTTCAATAGCAGGATGCTTGCTGGGAGGATGCACTTCCCTAGGTATCCAGGGATTGCTCTTTCTTTGGAGACAGGGAAGAGGGCTGCCCAAATGCATTGCAGAAGGCATGGAGGCCCAGCTGTCCTAACCTGGCACACGTTGGAGCCTGGTGGCCTTTTTGTTGTGTTCTCTTCATGCTTTCGATGCTGTGTGCCTTGGAGAACTGTACAGGTGATCAGCACTGCTGGGCAAAGAACTAAACAAAACACAGCAGGAAGGGTTGGAAGGCTGATGAAGATATTTTATTCTTACAGCATTCTAATGTTTTGTTTAAATCTGCACATATTTGTAGCCTAAGGTTTTAATGTTGTTGTTTTGTCTTTTGAACTAGTTCCCCCAAGTATTAAGGGAGGAAACATTACCACAGAGGTATCGGTGCTTCTCAACAACATGATAAATCTGGAATGTGAAACCAAGGGAATCCCTGTGCCCACCATCACCTGGTACAAGGATGGGCAGCGTGTGATTTCCAGCCCCCAGGCTCTGTACGTGGACAGAGGGCAGTTCCTGCAGATCCCGCGGGCGCAGGTGTCGGACTCTGCGCAGTACTCGTGTCGTGTGAGCAGCGTTGCGGGGGCTGCGGAGAAGCTGTTCCACGTGGATGTCTATGGTGAGGGACAGCTCCTGAACTGCCTTATTGCTCCTGCAGAACAGCTGTGGGAGAGGTTTTTCAGCCTCTGCAGCCTGGCAGTGGCTGTGATTATACTCTGGCCTTTGTTGGCAGGGCTGTGTAGAGGGAGATTTAGACCCTCTGCTTTATGGGAGTCTCCAACAGCTCGTGACTTCATGGAATCATAGAATGGTGTGGGTTGAAAGGGGTCTTAAAGCCCATCCAGTGCCACCCCTGCCGTGGGCAGGGACACCTTCCACCATCCCAGATTTGCTTTAAGCCTCATCCATCCTGGCCTTGGACACTTGCAGGGATCCAGGGGCAGTCACAGCTTCTCTGGGTACCCTGTGCCAGGGCCTCCCCCCCCTCACAGGGAACAATTCCTTCCGATATCCCATCTAACCCTGTCCTCCCTTCACCAACCTTGGTACCATGCTTTCTTCTACTCAGCTGTTTCTTTTCTATGTATATCCATTCTCTATCTCACATCTGCATGCTAAACAATACTTGCTTGAAAGAACCACACTGGGTGGGATCTTTAGTGTACTCTTTTAAGTCCTTCTTGTCTAGTTCTTCCCTCTCAAAGTCCTGCATATTGTCTGTTTTATACAACTGGTCAATTTTGAACTACATCGTTTGACTTCTCTGTCTTGCCTTGCATCAGCAGCAAATTCTCACGGGAAATTGTGTGTGACATGATGGCAGATGGAGCCAGAGTGGGTGGAACGAACCCATTTTCTCTTAATACATTTTCTGGCTACAGAATTAATGACTTGCAATATATTTTTTCCTTCCTGCAGTTCCTCCAGTAATCGAGGGCGATGCTGACACAGCCCAGAGCAGGCAGGTGGTTGCTGGGAATTCCCTGACGTTGGAGTGTAAGGCTGCTGGCAACCCTCCCCCTCTCCTGACCTGGTTAAAAGATAGGGTTCCTGTGAAAGCAAGCGACAAGCTCCGTATCCTGGCCGGGGGGAAGCAGCTGGAGATCCTGAACGCCGTCGAGGCTGACCGGGGCCAGTACTGGTGTGTGGCCACAAGCATAGCTGGAGAACAAGAAATCAAGTATGACGTCGAAGTCTTAGGTGTGTGAGCTGCAGATTTATCAGATTCCCTTAAACCTAAGATGGAAAAGTTCCATAAAACCTATGGTTTTATTTCTGTTGGTATCAGTATATTAAGATCAGTTAGTCACGCTCTGTATCTAGCTGAACCTGGGCACTGCACAACCTTTCTGTCCAGGGCTACAGGCCAGTTGAAGACTTGTGCTTTCAGGTTCGTTCTTGAAGGATTTTTGTGTGTGTGGTAGGTAAATAGTACTCTCAGTAACCTCTCAAATTCTTCATACATGGTCTTCAGAGAAGTAAATCACAGAAACCCATTAAAAATATTGCTGAGTAGTTGCCTCTGGGAGAGGATGTCTTCCTCTGAATTTGAGTTGTGTTGTGCAAGTTTTGAACCTTATACTGAAAAAACCCCTTTTTCTTCTATATCCCTTGAATCCATTACCACAGTCTGTATCTCAACAGTCCCTTCTGAATGTGTTGAGGTAAATGAATGTAAAAAATGTGAATCACCTTCTTGTGACATGGAAGAGAACTGTAAAGAAATGGTTTTTAGGTTTTGCTCACTTGAACATAATACTGAATGCAGATGTAGAGCATCCCTTCTTCTTCTGCAGGTAAATGTCACTGGTCTTGATAGTGAAGGAGCTGTGTGGCAGTGCTTCCTTCCCAGAGAGGATGAGACAGGGTGAAGAGGACCTGGAAGAGTATCTTCTGCACCTTTGTTTTCTCCTTCTGCTGACAGGGTGCTAAAAGGTCCTCTCTTCCCGCCCATTCACAAGGTTCTTCTGACAGAATCTGGAAAACACAACCAAACAAGAAACAGTAAAAAAGTGAGAACAGTGATTTGAAGCCACAAAATGTCACTGGGCAGATGTTTCCCTTCAAAAAGGAACAGTGGTTCATAATGAATCAGTATGTGTTTAACAGTGCTATTTGAGAGAGACTTGCTTGATATTTGTGATGTCTAAATGTTTCTGTTGGTGGATTTTTCTCTTTTACAGTGCCACCATTTGTGGAAGGTGGGGATGAGCTCTTGGGCTACATTGTGATCCTCCATAACCCTTTGGAGCTAGATTGTTCAGCAAGAGGGACACCCTCACCAACTATCACGTAAGGGCGCTGGTATGACAGTAGAAAAAATACAAATAAATCTGCTGGCTGGTTAGGTGAGCTTTATGAGCCACCTGTGTTAATCAGTTGGTGGTTAATGACTAGAGGGCAAACTCCTAGCTCCACTGATAACACCATCAGGCACTCACTTGGCAACATCAGGATTTTATTTTAAAGTAGTTTGGTTTGTTGTGCCAATATCCATGTCCTGGAGATTAGGATAGAAAACAAGAGCGGACAAAACTGTAAGTCCTTTGCTAATGCAACTTCATGTGCCCTTTTCTTCTGCCACCCATGATTGCTTTTGCTTTGGAGGTTCCTCTCTGCCTCTGGTGGTATGTGTTGTCACCTTTCTGACATTGTCTTTAGTGGCTGTTCCCCAATACTCCCTTCTATAAACCCTTCAATCCATGGCACTCAGACAAGAGGAGTACAACCTGACGCCTCCAGACTTCCCTAGAAATGCAAACAGAGTTACTGAGGGGTTCTGTTTAATAGAATTGTGCATCTTTTAGGAGTGTCGTTGATCTTACTTTCACAGACATCTGAGATGGAACTTTCTTTCTGGTAGGTGGTTCAAAGATGGTCAACCAGTTGGAGAGGAGGCTGGACACAAGGTCTTATTAAATGGACAGAAACTTGTAATCTCTCAAGCTCAAGTGTCAGACAGTGGCCGCTATAAGTGTGTGGCTGCAAACAAGGCGGGAGAACATGAAAAGGAATTTGATGTTACAGTGCACGGTAGGTTACTCAAGGTGGACGGGAAGCAGCAGACTGCTTTTATTTCACATCTGTGGCAAGAAGGTGCTCAAACTTTCTATAAAGGTTTATTTGCATTAGCAGGTTGAAAAACTGGAGAGGAGATTAGATAAAATGGAATCATAGAATGGTTTGGGTTGGACACCAGCCGTGGCAGGGACACCTTCCACTAGATCTGGAAGTAGAAGTAAAGCTGCACTTACCTCTGGGATATGGCTTCTGTATATTTAAATGTACATGTTTAAATGATGCATCGTTTTTATTTCTGGTGCTTTTTGCAGTTCCTCCAACCATTAAATCAGCTGGGCCTTCTGAGAGAGCAGTTGTTCTCCACAAGCCTGTGACGCTGCAGTGCATAGCCAGTGGCATCCCCAGCCCTTCCATAACCTGGTTAAAAGATGGACAGCCAGTAAACACAGCCAGGGGAAATATCAGAGTAAGCATGATTCTTTTATGGAGTCCAAACCATAAAAGGTAATTGCAGTAAGTTATACATGTTAGTGCTTCTTCTCCTTTTGCTTCCCTCACCCTGTGATACGAAAGTGCTTAAGATCCATCCTGCAGAGTGAGGGGCTTTTTACCTGCCTAGGGTGGTGTCTCAGGTAAAAGCAGTGTTTAGTAGACTGAATCCCACTAGACACCTTGTATCGGCAGAGTCCATGACTGGAAATTTAGAATCTGTCTCCTTCCAGTGGTACTTTGCCCTTCAAGGTCAAATGGTTATCTGCTGATTGGGAGGTGGCTCTAGCCGATCATCCATGTGAGGCAGGATTAGCTGAGCTGTTCTGTAATCACTGCAGCAGCTACCTGTAATTCCCTTCTCCTGGTGAGATCCTGCCTTTCCATTGCAAGCCCTCCCCAGTGCTTGCATGTTCCGGGGGTGAGTGCTTGCAATGGCTTTGATTTCCCATGGCTGGGGCAGTTTTTGGCATCTTTCCTGCAGTCTCCTCTGCCTGCCTGCCCCTTGCCAGCTGGGTCTCCTCACACGTGTACAGCTCCTGATGCTGCTGTCCCAGGGCCACTGGCATCTCTGACCCAGCAGTTTCCTCTTTCCATGAGCCAGGGTTGGGAGGGGATGAGCCCGGCTGTGTCCATTCGCCCTCTCGCCGAGCGGCTGTGCCAGGGACAGCGGTGTCACGTGGGGACAGTGGTGTCACACGGGGATGCTGGTGTCACACGGGGACGCTGGTGTCACATGGGGACAGCGGTGTCACATGGGGACAGTGGTACACGAGGACAGCGGTGTCACGCAGGGACAGCGGTGTCACGGGGGGACAGTGGTGTCACATGGAGACAGCGGTGTCACACGAGGGACAGCGGTGTCACACGGGAGACAGTGTTACACGAGGACAGCGGTGTCACGCGGGGACAGCAGTGTCACATGGGGACAGCGGTGTCACGGGGGGACAGTGGTGTCACGCGGGGACAGCGGTGTCACACGAGGGACAGCGGTGTCACGCGGGGACAGTGGTGTCACGCGGGGACAGTGGTGTCACACGAGGGACAGTGGTGTCACATGGGGACAGCAGTATCACGAGAGACAGTGGTGTGACGTGGGGACAGCGGTGTCACACGAGGGACAGCAGTGTCACGCGGGGACAGCGGTGTCACACGAGGGACAGCGGTGTCACGCGGGGACAGTGGTGTCACGCGGGGACAGTGGTGTCACACGAGGGACAGTGGTGTCACATGGGGACAGCAGTATCACGAGAGACAGTGGTGTGACGTGGGGACAGCGGTGTCACACGGCTTCTCTCTCTGTTCGGGAACAGCTGGAGGCCTCGGGCCGTGTCCTGCAGCTCGGCAAGGCGCTGCCCCGAGACGCCGCCCGCTACACCTGCGTGGCCACCAACGCCGCGGGGGAGGCCCAGCAGCACACCCGGCTCCACGTGCACGGTAATGCAGCCCAGCGGGCCTGTCCCACAGCTCTTGCACCTGGGCTCACTTTGCTCTGGCTTCTCTCCCGGCTCTGCATATCCACCTCTTGGTTCTCCTTCTCTGTCCCACTCCATTAGTAAGGAGTGAGGGCAAAACTGGCTTTTGTAGAGTGTGGCCTCTCGCCTGTAATACCAGAGGACACAGAAATGAATGAATGAATGTCTTTCCAGGTACCTCTGCTGCTCAGAGGCATCCCAAAAAGCCAAACACATTCCTACTAACGCACCCCTCAGAAGGGTACTCTCTGAATCAATGTGTGATATACCACCACTGGCCTTACTAATTTCATCCCAGCTTTTTGTGGATATTGGTATTCCCCGTGACCCCCCAATGGGAAATTTTTACAGGAATAACGTCTCTGAAAAAGGAACATTTTCTTGTGAGGGGATTTTTCAGCCTGTTTAAAAGGAATTTTCTTTTGCAGCTAAAAACATTATAAAAAGAATCAGGGAAACTTGAGAAGCTGTCATTTGCATGTGAATTTAATAAATGCTCTCACCATGATTTACGTTTATTTGGCTCAGAAGTGGTCACGAAGCGTTGTGCATTGCTGATGTGACCCAGTCCTCAAAGGAGGTGTGGGAATCCTCAGGAGGTGGACGAATAGACTGTGGCAATAGTCTCACTGAGTATGGCTATGTTGACTTTTATTGCCAAACCAAGCCAGTAACTGGAAAATGTTAAACTGAAGCGAGAAGAGGTTGCAAAGTCTCCGTGGATGAGACTTAGAAAGAGAAGCCACACTCAGACTGTGATAATTGCATCACAACTAATTTCAGTGTCAGTCCCATGCTCATAAAGCTCTCCTTTGCTGTCAGTCTTTATGTTCAAAGTTTCATTGTCTGGTGTTTCTGTCATGTTTCAGATTTCTGAACTTCAGGAAGGTAAAAACTGTCTACATCACTCAGTTTACTCTCACCTGGTGAAGTGAGAGGAGCTTGCCACAAGAAAGAATTGCTGTTCTGTGTTGTGTACCCATTACTTGCAAATATATCTTAAGTTCCATTTCTCCTGAAAAAAATTAAAATTAACAAAAATAATGTGTTATTCCTCTTACCATTAATGAGATTATATAAATAGAGAGTATTCCCATTTCAGAGATGAACTTTCTGGAGAAATTCCTCAGTCATCCAGCAGTTGAAGCTTGTGCAGCTCACTGCCCAAAGTTTCTCCGAGGGTAGATGACTCTGTGGTTGGATGCTCTGCTAGCTGGGTGACTGAATTAATGAAAACCTGCTGCCTTTGTCTTTTCCCAGAACCACCCAGTCTGGAAGATGCAGGAAAAACACTAAATGAAACAGTGGTGGTGAATAATCCAATCCATCTTGAATGCAGAGCATCTGGGAACCCTCTGCCAGGTATCCATATGCACCTCAGGGAGCATCTCATAAAGGGTTTCACTTTCATGTGTCTTTGGAAAGTAATGGATGTGCTGAATGTGGAGCTAATTGTGTGGTTTTAAACCAGCTAGAAACTGTGTGACAGGAAATGTCAGTGTATGGGCTGACATGGAGGAAGGATTGGGGAATTCAGTGATCCCACTGAGAAATGAGTGAAAACACATCACAAGGATAATCTATTCCCTTGTGATGCCCTCTCCACAGGCAGGAGCACTGTTGGATTTCTACTGAATGAGCTTTAAACACATCCACTTTTATCTCCTGTCAGGTCGGTGTTTGTTAGTGTAAGGCAGATCTAAAATACCTCATGGATTGAGTGTGCCTGTCAAGTGTGCCCGTGTCTAGGATTTTTTTAATGTGTGTTTTTTGTCACCTGATAAGATATAAAAAGACATGTGGTTATGAGAGCAGTTTACTGTATTAATTGTTGTAGAGCAAAACAGGGGGAATAGTTACTAAGAGCTTATATCTAATATAGCAGATTATTCTTTTGCTGATTATGGCAACATTTTCAGAAGAAAGGTGTTACTACACTTCAGATGTTCTTCCAGCTTGTCCTTTTCTGCCTTTTTAAGAATTAATTCACAGCAAAGTATTATTTCTAGAATAATTTATGCTTACATTAAAAAAAACTAAAATATTGAGGAAGTAAAATGTTATAAAAGCATAAGAATTTTCTATCTATTTTACACTCATTTAAAATTTTTTTTCTCCTTTTTTGCTCCAAATTTTTAGTTATTTTCGAACAAACAGTTAAAACTATGGATTTTAGATAATTTTATGCAATAAGAACAGTTTGGTCACCGCTGGTATGATGCAATGGCACATCCTATTGTCAAGATATAACATTAGTCAGGAAAGTGAGAGCACAGCATCCCACTGGAAAAGAGAGAAGCTGTGTGCAACTCTTGTTTGTCAGACAGGCCAGAGCACTTTGTGGGTGTGCGTCTTTCCCCAAAACCCCTTGTGTATTACAGATAATCATTCCATGAGTAGTAATTTCATCTGAATAGTGAAGGGGTGCCAGCAAAGCCTCAGTGACCCATTCTCCTGATGGATGGTGCCATCTTTTGGCTGAGATGCAAAATCCACAGATTTTCTTGGTTGTCAACTTCCTATAGAATTTTCTTCTGCAGTAACACCAGTTTTCAGCTCTTTATTTTTGGTTTTTAACCGAGCTGCCAGTTGCACTTTGATTTGGTTGCTTACATTTTGATTCTTTGTCCCAGGTAGTTCAGTTTAATGTAGTGACAATTTAGGGTAAAAGGTAAAAAAATTTGATATATATTATAGAATCCCTGTATGGATCCCCTGTATTATAGTATCCCTGGGTTGGAAGGGACCTGAAAGCTTATCTGCTTCCATCCCCCTACCATGGGCAGGGACACCTTCGTGTTTTTGTGTGGTTTTAAACAGCTGCTCTTTACCTTGGTATAAGATAAGTAAATTACCTATAATTTGCTTTGTGTGATAATTTTTCAATTTCCGAACACTTTTCCATAAATATCTAGGGGGCTGTGGATGATGGTGTCCAATTTGCTGTTGAATTCTGGAGCATATTTTGTACAAATCTTCCAATTTCCTAATTTTCTGTTACATTTTATTATTCTTAATCACGATTAACAGTGCCATTGGCTGTTAAAGGTGGGGGTTGTGTGTGAAGGCTGAGATGGCTGGGGTGACTGCTCCCGGGTGCTGAGGTTGTCAGTGACTTGTCCCCATTCCTCCCTGCAGCCATCTCATGGTCCAAGGACGGGCGCGCGCTGGGCGACAGGGGACAGGTGCTGCACATCGAGGGCGCGCAGGTGGCCGACTCCGGCCTCTACAGGTGCCTGGCTGCCAACGCCGCGGGCACGGCCGAGCTGCTCTACAGCCTCCAGGTCCATGGTGAGTGCTGAGCTATGGAACTGCCACTGCTGGAGCTTGGGAAACACCTCTGAGAGCATTGAGTCCAGCCGTTACCCCAGTGCCACCAAGGCCACCACTGACCATGTGCCCAAGGGCCACATCCGCACGGCTTTTAAGTCCCTCCAGGGTTGGGGACTCCACAACTGCCCTGGGCAGCTCTGCCAGTGACTGACTACCCCATCCATGAAGATATTTGTCCTAATATCCAAATTAACCTCCCCACCCCCAGCACAACTTGAGGCTGTTTCCTCTTGCCCTGTACTGTGACACTTAAAAATAAAACATGCAAGCTCCACCTTTGCTTTCCTCCTTTTCCAGTCTGTTTAACAGACTTGGTGTCACTCATTACATGATCACAGAATCCCAGGATGGTTTGGGTTGGAAGAGATCTTAAAGCCCATCCCATTCCACCCCCTGCCATGGGCAGGGACAACTTCCACTATTCCGGGTTGCTCCAAGCCCCATCCAGCCTGGCCTTGGACACTTGCGAGGATCCAGGGGCAACCACAGCTTCTCTGGGAATTCCGTTTCAGGGCCCTCACCACCCTCACAGCCAGGAATTCCTTCCCAATATCCCATCTAACCCTGCCCTCTGGCAGTGGGAAGCCATTCCCCCTTGTCCAGGCACTCCATGCTCTTCACTCTTTTGTTTTCTCAGTGGCAGTAGAATAGGTGTTTTGAATGTGGAAAATGTGCCAAGGGAAGGCGTTTCTAGGAAGAATGAATTTGTGGAAGAGGTATTTTGCTTAAGGGATCACGGAAGCAATTTAGAGTGCCCTGGCAGTTGCTGGGGTTTGTTGTAGGTGGCTTTGAAGCTCACAGTAGACAAAGGACACAGGTCAAATTCTCTTTCATAATCCAGGAGTTTTAAAGAAAAATGTGCTGTGTCTAATAAGATAAAGTGGAAGTGTGGGTGTTTGCTGACATGAGACACCTGAGCAAAAGCCAAATTGGAGCTTTTCCAGTGATTTCAGTGGCTTTTGGATGTGGCCATAATCTAAATTCTTATCTTTGATGCATGCGTGTGCATGTAGCTGGTTTTCTGTGGGAGTCTTCCATGCAAAAGTGTGGCCCAAATTTGGCACAGTGTCCCCAGCTGAGATGCACGCTGAGTATATAGTTCCTATTAATGTTAATTAATGACTTGGGCAGTGTGTTTCCATGGATTTAATGGCCATCATGGGAAAAACTGATGGCACAAGAAACACTCAAAGGCAATTAACCCCACCCAGTGATTAATTCCCAGGAAATCCTTAGAGCTAAGGTCATTCTAGTTAAATGAAACATAACCCCTCAGTACATGTGTGTCTTTTTAGGGGTGGGGAAATTTCAGTGAACACGTCCAGAGTTTTCTGGGGAACTAAAAGTTTCTGTCTTAGACACAGAGCTTCCCCTTGTAGAGCAGAGTACATGCAGTTGCAGCCACAATTAATTGCATCAAAGGAACTGATGGCATCAACCTCCTGTCCATGAACCTGCTTCATTCAGCTCGTGTTCCTCCAGGCTGACAGTGGAGAACTCCTGGAATTCATCATCCACAGGTTTATCATCCACTGTCCTTAGAATTTATGAGTTGGAGAAGACAAAACTTGAGGGTTTTGCCCTCTTTGCCAGTGGAAGCAATGACTCCTTAATGGAGAGCAGGCTCAAATGCCAAGTACTGAAAGTTGTGCTGCATTTATGGAACGGCTGCTCTCAATTTCCATGAGCACCTGCCTTGGTCAACTATTGGTCTTACTCACAAATTTCTGTTGTTAATAGTGTTATCAGGTGGCTTTGGCATTAAAAACAATCCTTGATACTGCAGGCTTAACACTGAATGGAACCAGGGAGGCCAACTGAAGGAAGCAGGTGGAATTCCAGTTTAGTATATTCATAGGATTTCAATGTATTATTTTCTTTCACTTCTTTCTTCCTGCTGTTGCTCTCTCAGGCATTTGAGAACAATGAATGCCATTGCACTGCAATAAGAGGAACTCCGTGTGTGGGGAAAAGATTAAAAAATTATAAAATCCTGTGCCTCTTTTTCTGCCCTTGCTGCTATTACTGAAATAGATGTAAGAGTGAGGAGAATCACAGAATCATGGAATGGTTTGGGTTGGAAGGGACCTTAAAGCCTGTCCGGTTCCCCCCCCTGCCATGGGCAGGGACGCCCTCCACTATCCCAGGTTGCTCCAAGCCCCATCCAGCCTGGCCTTGGACACTTTCAGACATGGGGCAGCCACAACCTGAGTTACAGGCTCTTAGAGGTTGCTAAATTCATTAATGGATCTTATTTTCAGTGCAGAATTTATACATGTTTTCTCCCCTCACATGGGGGATATGTATGAGTAGCTCACACCGTTCTCATCTCTTTGCAGGAGTGACTTCAAGCATTATGTTTTCATCTGATACTGACTTCCGAACTTTATCACTAAGTTATTAGTGGTAGGAGCAAATAGAATCGTTTTGATTCTCCTAGTACATGAAACATCTTCCTTTTTTAGTGATTCTTGTCTCCCTTTCTACCTGAGCCCTACAACATTTGCTAGGCTGTGTGCCTAGAGTAAGTGCTTTAGATGTTCCATTACAATGTTTTGTGTCATCAGACCGGCAGATGTTTTCCAGTCTAATCTGGTAAACGTTCCCATATGCTGTGCCAGGCCAATTTATCACTCTGTGTATGGATTTGCTTTATGTGGTTTATATGGTAAACTCCTTTAATCCCCACCACTCCTAAAGCCTTTCACAACGTCAGAATGGAATAGTAGAAAAGTTTAAGGGAATATTTTCTGGTTTTATGGTGTGGTTCCTGGGTTTCACAGCTGTCCTCTGGGCTGGGGGCCCAGTCCCACATACCTTGCTCACAGTAGTTTCACTGCAGTTATCTGCCTGCTCGTGCAAGGGGAAGAGCAGGATCTGGCAGGGTGCAAAGATGTGACAAGAGTTCAGTAGGAGTAACATGAGAAAAGAGAAATAACATCCAAAACTAGGCAGCCTATTTAATTTCATTGTGATTAATACTCTTATGTTGCTGTTACAGCCCTTTTTCTGTGGGGTTTTTTTTCAGTCCCTCCATCCATCTCTGGCAGCAGTGACATGGTGACAGTGGTGGTCAATAATCCAGTGAGACTGGAATGTGAAGCCAGAGGCATCCCTGCCCCTATCCTGACATGGCTGAAGGATGGGAGCCCTGTGTCCAGCGTCAGCAACGGACTCCAGGTACCAGGGTCAGATCCTGCTCTGTCTGTGGTGTTCCCTGTTGTGGGAGGAGGCTTTTAAGTCAGTGCAGTTTAATGGAAGAGAATAAGTTGGAGGATTTGGAATAAAAATATAAGGCCTTTTGCTCTGGGTTGTTTGTGTGAGTTTAGCTCCAGTAATTACTGTGTGAAGTGGAAGATAGAGATATATTGAAATAAAGTGGTCCTTTCAGCTGATGTCATACGGAGTAAGTTTGCATCAACATGTTTTCCACTTATTGGGAAGAAGAGGAAATTGGACCAAATTCCTCTGCTGAAGAGATCTGGAGAGCTCATTACGTACAACAATAATTTAGAAAAGAAAACCAACCTCTGATGTAAGGAGATATTTCAGAGGTAAAATGAGAGGCCATGGTTGGTTTTTGGAAGCTGATTTTACAATCTGAAAGGGAAGAGAGGGAATTTGTGTTCTGTGGGGACAGCTCAGGGCACAGACAAAAGGTGTGACAGCATGTTTGAAGCTGGTGGGAGGCAGGGGCGTGCAGATCCTGCAAAGTCTTGAGAATGCCAGGATTTCCCTATGGACTGGCATGAAGTTAGAGTTCTGCTTTTGCAAGTCTGGATTAGAAGAGAACACTGGAAGAACATAGCTAGCAGGGGGCTGATGGAAAGCAGTGGCGAAACCAGTGTTTCATTTTGAAATGAACCCTAAGAGCTGCCCCTGCCTGTGTTTGACACTGGGATGTGTTTGAAGGTGCTGTGCTCCCGTTGCAGGTCCTGTCTGGGGGCCGGGTGCTGGCACTGCCCAGTGCCCAGCTCAGTGACACGGGGGCATACACGTGTGTGGCAGTCAATGCTGCGGGGGAGAGCCAGAGGGACATCGACCTCCGCGTTTATGGTGAGTGACAGATGTCTTTGTTTTGGTCCTGAGAGCTGTTCTTGGAGCTTTAATTTAACACACTGGGCCCGGACCCTGGGCAGCACTGAGTAAAACCAGTCCCAACCTGTAATGGAAGGCCAGGTGAGGAGGAGGGGTGTGTGTATGGAAGTTAAAATATATGTGTGTGCATATATATATATATATATATGCACATCCACCCTCATGTACTAAAGCATGTGGGTGTGTCCTTCTGTGTATCCTTGAAGACATGTGACTGCAACACTGAATTCACAAGCTTAATCCATAAAAACTCATTTATAAATAATAAAAGGAAATACGAGTTTGTGTAAAACCACGTAGATCTGCCAGGTGATAGATATTCTTGGGGCCAGTGCTCTGTTGTCTTTACTGCACTGGACGGAGTCACTGGGAGTTCCCCACCCAGCTCTGCTGAGGATGAACAGTATGTGAAATGAGGATGAACAATAATCTGCCGTTTGTTTTAGAAATGGTACGGTACCAGATGTGTAGAGAGGCATTTGGAACTGAGGCACCTTTGTGGTTTTGCTTCTGCTTTCTTAGGTCAGTGGTTGGACTCCGCCAGTCTCCAGCGTTATGGCAATCCCAAGTGGAAAACCTTGCTAGAAAAGTTAGGAGTTGGGGTGGGTTCTGAGCAGGGACAGCTGGCCAGGTTATTTGTTCCTGAGTTTGGCTTTCAGAATTGCCTCCCTTGGTTAGGGTACCCCTGACTGAGTAGCCCTGGTGACTTTTGCATCTGGAAGGGGCAGTTCAGAAATCCAGAACTCTGCTGTGGCAAGTGAGCCTGGGTTACATAGGCTGGAACATTTTATTTCTAGAGCAAGGAATGTCAGGGTCTCCTTTGGAGTTTGAGGACAGGTGTGTATATCTGTGTAATGTGACATAGATATATTTATTATTCCTCTTTTATTTTCTGGAACCTCTGTCCATTTTAGCTGGAGGAAATGAAGAGAGTTAGTTAGGAGTTGTGTGTGTTTAAAATCAGTGTTGTATTAGAAGCTGGCCAGGGTTGAGCTCAGCTGCAGGACCAGCTTGAGTGAGACTGTCACCACAAAGTAATATTGCTCTTCAGACTTGCCTCATAAAGGCAATCTAATTAAGAAGCCACAGGAGGAAAATAATTTGGAGTACAGTTGGAGCTGGGTTGGTTGGAAATGTGCACTGAGCCAGGAGTTGGAACAAGCTCGGTTACTTACAGTTACTATGAGCATAATTAGATTAATTTTAAACCCCATTCCTTCAGAAATAAATGCTTTAATGTCTGTCTCTGTGTCATAAACTCAGTTTCCTTTTGAGTATGTTTCAATTCATTTAGCCGAGTGGAAAAGTAATTGGTGGAAAAGTCTTTGGAAATAAATTTGCCTTCTGCAGGAATGGATCAGCTTCCAATTTTCAGTTCCACAATACTCATAAAGAATCCAGGCCTTTGTGAATTCTAGAAGGAAAAAAAGATAAACTTTTTTTTTTCACTTATTGTATTTCTTATCCACAGGGACCAGGCTTTTCCCTGAATTATTTCCGAACTGTGAAATCAGCAGCTCTGCTCTGTATTTCCTGGGCAAGAAACACAAAGCTTGATTGTTCCTGGTCTTTTCAGGCCACCTCGAGAGCTGTCTTGCTGTCCCCTGAGTGCCACTTTGGGACATGTTCTGGTCTCCCATGTGTGATTAACCCAGTGTCCTTGTTCTCACAGGCAGTCCCACTGCCTCCCATCTCACCCCAAGGTGCTGTGCACTCAGACCCTCAATGTCTGGGGTAATGGATTCCAAAACTAAAGGGCAAAGGAAATGTGACAGCAAAGGTTCTTATATTTGGTCTGGTCAGCTTCTTAGGGGGCAGTGTTTCCTCCTTGTTCTTTTTGGCTCCAGCCATGAACACTTTCCCCATGGAAAATTGGTGACTTGCTGTGTTCCAAGGTTTAGTTCTCAGTTGCCTTCTCAGTTACTTTTGTTTTTCTGATTGTGGAAACACAGAATTTAAAAACGGGAGGAAAAAATGTGTTTCCTTAAATCCTGACACTGTTCAAGAACAGCTAATGGGTTTCAATTGAAGTGTCCAGTCTTTTGGGTTTTTTATTTCTACACAGACAACTTTGCTTCCAAGAGCAGGTTTTTCTACTGTCTGATTTGGAAGTAATAGTGTATAATGAGGTTATCACTGAACTGCAGGACAAATGTAAATATAGTGCTCAGTGCCAGCAACTGCAATAATTGGTAGATCCCACACAAACCTGATACATGAGCTAATTGTAGATTATGATTTGTTGGTTAAGTCATTAACCCATTGACTCGCTTGCCAACTATGTAAGTTCTCATTCTCTCAGCTGTATTTGGCCATCTCTGGACAAATTCTCTGTAAGTTGGAGTTTTTCTTAAACTCAAGTATCCTTCTTGGCACTGCCTGGAACAGCTTAAGATGTTTTCAGCTTCTGGGGCTGATTATTATCTTGTGAGCTTTTTCACTCAGCAGCTCTTTTTAGCAGCAATGCATTCCCCCATTTTTATATACTGGGGATTTTCCTTTCTAGCTATGTTTCAAGGGGTTTTTTTGCTAGTCTTGGCTTATCCTTATGATTTCAGTAGTGTGTGTTTTGTGTGGAAGATACTCTGTAAGTAACAAAAATGATTATTGTGGTTTTTGTGGTATAAAGGAGACTGAAGTTGTGTGTCAGAAAGGTGTAAGTGTCATTTTATCTTTGCTAAGTGAAGTCCCTTAACTCCACATTATGTTTGCTCTGGGAAGTCTTCAGTACCCAAAGGTCCCTTAGTTTGAGCAATAGGGCAAGGGGAAACAGCCTCAGGTTGTGCCAGGGGAGGTTCAGGTTGGATATTAGGAAAATTTTCTTCTCAGGAAGGATGGTCAGGCACTGGCACAGCTGTCCAGGGCAGGGGTGGAGTCCCCATCCCCGGAGGGATTTAAAACCTGTGGATGTTGGGAACAGTGCTGGGGAGTGGTTGGACTCGATGGTCTGGGAGGCTTTTCCAAGGTAACCGAGCGTGTGATTGCATTGGTGCAGTTCCCCCCGACATCGTGGGCGAGGAGCAGAACGTGTCGGTGCTGCTGGGCCAGGCGCTGGAGCTGCGGTGCCACGGCAGCGCCGTGCCCCCGCCCCGCCTCGCCTGGCTCAGGGACGGGCAGCCCTTGCTGGAGAAGCCAGGCCTGAGCATCTCTGGAGATGGGAGCGTGCTGAAGGTAAACTGGGCAGGCAGGGCATACTGGGGTTCCTTCCTGGGGAGTTTCCCCATCTGTGGAGGTGGGACAGCATTGGACTCTCTGCGGCTGATGCCTTAGGTTTTAACTTTTATATTTTTTAAATCCTGTACTGCTTAGTGTTTAACTCTGAAACTTCATACAGCCTGTTAGCTACTGTTCTCTCATGCTGGTTAGACATCGCAAACCCTCTCTGGGCCTGAACTTGAGGACACCTTGTTGTCCCAGGCCCCAAAATATGTGAACTAAAGCCTCTGACAGGAGAAGCAAACTTGGGGTAATTACATCATTACCTGAAATTATAGTTGGAGAATTAACCCTGATATGCAAATGGACCAAACTTATAAAAGTGTAAAAAAACCCATGACCCAACGTCCATTTTGGGTGGAGCCCCTTGGAGGCTTTTGACTGCCCAGGGTGTGCCTTTGAAGGCCCTTCAAATAAATACGTGCTTTTATTCTCTTAATCTTGTCTAGCCTCTGTTTTCAGGTAGCCACTTCAAGGTATCAGGGCAGCAGAGAGTAGTGGGTGAGGAGGAAGGGACATCAGAGACCCCGGCTGCATACAGAGCTTGCTGGGTCCATGCTCTATTACTAATATTCAGAGAGACATACGTAAAAATAAAATTGAAACCTGAGCCCCCTCTCCCTGCACGTTTCATGAATAATTATGTAGGAAGAAGAAACTCAGGTTTTCCTTTTGTCCCCAGATTGAAGGAGCTCAAGTGCAGGACGCTGGACGCTACACTTGCGAAGCGACAAATGTTGCTGGGAAAACTGAGAAGAACTATAATGTCAATATTTGGGGTAAGATTTATTAAGCTTATTCCAGGAATGGGAATGAAGCTCAGAGCTGAATTATGGTGTGAGACACTGAAATCCTCTGTGGTTCATCAATACTTCGTTGCTGAAGTATTCGTGCAGGGAGATGTTTTTGTATTTGCTGTACTTGAACAGGCCCAAGACAGTGCAGACGTTTTTCAAATTGCTTTAATTTAGTTCTAAATTAACACCAGTTACTCCACAGGCCTTTGCTGGGCTTGCAGGAGTGAGAGTAGTTAGAGCTGTAACTACTGAGTGGCATCCCTGCTCATGGCAGAGGGTTGGAATGAGATGATCTTTAAGGTCCCTTCCATCCCACACCATTCCGTGATATATGATTCTATGACAAATAAGTGGGTTTGGATCCATAGCCTTAATGCCACTTAAAGTACTGTTCCAACTTCCCACTTACTTAAATGCTGAAGCACTGAAAATTCAGATAAATAAAAGCTGCCTTACCTAGCTTTATTTGCTCTACAGACTTATTGTTGCTGAATCATAAAAACAGCTTTAATGATTTTTTTCTATGGCTCTAGGACAAATGTGGCTTAGGACATTATTTTAATTATTGCTTTTGAGGGGTTTTTCTGCACCATCATTTTCTTCCCATACGCGAATTGGAATGTTCTTGTTTTGCTATTATCAATCCATTTCTTGCTTTGGAGTCACAAGACTAGAATTGCCTACCAGGGTTTGTAACACTAAAATGACTTTTTTAGTACAGATTTCAAGTCTGTCATTATTAAAAGACCCATTCATGGCATTTAAGTCAGAGGTGGGTGTTGCAGTACCATGCCATTTTCCCATGCTGAAGCAAATACGGTGCAGGTCAACCTCTGCTCTCCTCTCTCCCTCCCAGTTATTTGCACAGGACCTTCCCTGGAGTGATTTGGATTTGTTCCTTTGTGCAGTAAGACCATTCCAGTAGGATATGAGTGGAGGGATAATTCTTTGCTAGTTAGCAGCTTTGATGGGATAAGCTTGATAGAAACCACAGGCTGCCTGTGAAAGCCATCTGTGGATAATTGTTTGGAATTACAGTTTTCATTTACGCCCCAGCACCCAAAGTCCTCCTTGCTGTATTTTGAAGTTTTAAATCCAGGAAATGTATCCTTCTGAGGATTGGTGAGATCCTGAGAGCTAAGTGTGGATCCAGGAGCCAGCCCATGAGTTAAATGAAGAGAATGGCACAGGCTTGTCCTGACTGGAAGCTGGGCAAATCAAGAGTAAATCAGACAGTACCGTAAGGCTCTTGGCAGTGTTGTTTCAAACCCTGCACATCTGGTTGCTGCTGTAGAGCTGGATGTGTTAGAAGGAGAAGCTGGCTACTGTCACATGCATTAAAAATGTGCTGCATAAGTTGTCCACCTGGCAGGTTTTATTTGCCAGGTTCAACCTACATTCTCCTCTGCTTTTTTTGGTCTCTACCTATGCTATTTTCATCTGATGAAAATGGTTCCCTGATTCCTAATAGGCAATTAGCCCTTCCCTAGGGATTGAACCAAAGTGCTTTAAGACTTTAAGAATCAGAGTAAAACACTGGTCCCTTTTGTCTGCAGCCAGTGTAGAGTCACAGAGCTGTAAAGCGAAGATCCCTCTGTTGCAGGAGGGTTATCAGAGGGGTGGGATCCATAGCCTTGGATGTGGCAGCCAGTGTGCTGATGCAGGAAAAATTCAAAGGAAAAATGTAGCCTGAATTTTTAAAGTCACCGATGATGATCTCTGTGGGTTTATTAGCTGAGGCCATGAATGAGGCAGGTTCTTAGAGTTGGAGTCAGTTGACAAAGTTCCCCAAACCAGCTTTGTGCAGTGAAGTCCTTTCAAAGGCAGCCCAAAATAAAGCCTGTGCATGCAGCAGCCCTCAGAGCCCAGAAGGATGGATGCAGTCATTCCCAAGTGTATTGTTTGCTCCCCAGGGCCTGGTTAGCATTGAGGAGACAATCCTTGATATTGCTTCAGAGCTGAATGGGGAGATTTGCATGAGGGTCATTTGGGGTTTACTGCTGGCTGATAATGTGTTGTTTCAAAGGCTGCACTTATTTGGCTTTTCTTTGCAGTGTCACCAAGTATTTCTGGCTCGGATGGCAGCTCTCAGCTGACAGTCACTGAAGGGAGCTTGGTTAGCCTGATCTGTGAGTCCAGTGGCATCCCACCACCCAGTCTCACCTGGAAAAAGAATGGTGGGTAACTGCCCATTGTCTGTTTTATAAAGCAAATGGGATAATTCTGACCTGCTGGGTTTTCTTTTCATCTTGTATACATTTTGGATGGTGTGTTCTGAGGAGCTCAGGCATGCAGATATCTATCTGCACAGCCCTGACACTGAGTAAAATGAACTCCAGGAGCGGATTAGTCCCTTCTCTTTATCTCACCTCTGCTTGGATTAGGTGTCACTGTTCCTAAAGGTGCAGGAGAAGTGCAGTGCTGCGATTGCTCAGCTGACAAAAATGAACTGTGGAGCACTTAATATGTTTATTTACCACAGGGCAGCAGGACAGCAGCACGGTGCCCCATCCCTGGAAGTGTTCCAGACCAGGGTAGATGTGTTCTGAGCAAGTGGAAGAGGTCCCTTCCAGGGTCACTGAGAGTCCCGTGGTGTGGAGTTGAGTCTCTGCCCTGTGATCCACTGCATAACACAGATTCTCTGAGCGGGTTTTAAATCTGCAGCCATGGCATCCTGCCAAGTGGTGAAGATGCATGTAGTTGTTGTAATTGCTTTTGGGATTCACCAAACCCTTTCTCTCATCCCACTTATTCAAGAGTAGTCTGCCCACCTTTTACTTTAGGGGTTGAAGTTACATTGCCAAATGCCTTTTTAGGAATTGGCAGACAAAGCCAGCTATTTTCAGCACCTTCTTCTAAGCATTGACACTGTTGGAGACAGAATATGAGACAAAATAAGATAATTTACTCCTCCAGTGTGGTAATTCTTGTGTTATTGATCAGTCTTACCTATATTTGCGTTTTTCTAGGCTGCACAATTCAATATGGTATGTACTTGCTTTAATTAATTTTGGCTCATGGAAAGAGCAGGTTTTAATTACAAAACACTTTTTCTAATGCATCACATTTTCAGAGAACAGGAAGTTTGTCAAGTTGTTCTTAAACCCTGTCTCTTGGAAGCTAAAAAAGGCCTTGTGTGACATATAAGTGCACTGCAAGGCTAATGTGTCTACACTTAATGGCAGGAAGGAGACTTAAACCTGCTAGAAAGTCTAGAAAAGCAGTTAGAAAGGAAGAGGAATAGATTCTGCAGCACGTTTGACATTTGGTGCACTTTGTAGAGAGGATTTTAAATGCACAAGAGGGAAACCTGCCATGGCAGGTGCATTCCTTCTGTCACAAAGTCTCCCAGCAGTTTGGAAAGATGAAGATGGATCATCTGAGATCTCCAAGACTGGAAAATCTGCTCAGAAAATGCAGTGGAAGTTTGCTGTCATGTTTCTGCTGAGGATTTCCTGAGCAGAAGCCTGTGGCACACAACACACAGATGGTGTGAAAGCTAAATTATACATTTCTAAGCACTGGCTGTGCTGGGTGAGACAATTATACACTGAAAAATGAGTCACGTTTTACTGAAAGTGCTGAGTTTTCTGCTCAGCAGAGGTGTCCCAAACTCTAGATGGATGTGAAGGAGAGTCAGTATGCTTTAGCTCAGGATATCCCATGAAGTCAGTGGTTAATACAGAAAGTCCTCAGGATCTGCTTGTGCCAAGTTCCTGCTTTCTGGGAAGACTCTGACACAGCACTTCTAAAATGGGCAATTGTGCAACTCAGTCCTTTGGAATGAGCCAGTGGACTTCAGACCATGTGATTTTCATTTGCTCCTGGCCACTTGAGTGGTTTTATCTGACAGAAGGTCTCTTGCAGGCTCTCCTGTGGTGCCGGAGCCATCGGGAAGGGTGCGGGTGCTGTCTGGGGGCAGACAGCTCCAGGTTGCAGTTGCTGACAGGTCTGATGCTGCATCTTACACCTGTATTGCTTCAAACGTGGCTGGGAGTGCCACCAAAGAGTACCTCCTGCAAGTGTACAGTAAGTGCCAGGAAAACTCTGGTCCCAGTTCACCAGTTCTTCAATGTTATGGGAGCGTGAGCAGGGCAGTGATGTTGAGCTGCAGGATCTCCAGAGATGGAATGCTGGCTGGAGGACAGTTTAGAGCTAGATCAAGGAGAGTGTTAAGTCATTAAAATTTTGGCAGTTTGGACTTGTAGCTTGACCAAGACATTGCATATCCCTGTTGAAAGTGCACAGTCCAGAGATGTAATCCCTTTAGTCTTGTCCCCAAACTGCAGTAGTGATGACAACAGACTGAACCCAGATTTCCCTTCATTCCCTTAGACTTGACTGTATTTTTGTCAGGAATAAAAGGAGGTATTTTTAAACAATCCCACAGAGAAGAAAATCTTCTGAAATCTGTAGGGATTGAGAGTGTTGGGGCAGTCTTCTTTAATTTAGTTTTTTCTCTTTGCATTTTAAAAATTGCCTGTAAGTTAAAATTTTAAAAAACATTTTTACTTTGTGCAGTGGGGGAGGGGGAAAGGAGTTGATTTGTCTTTTGCTGGCCCTGCTGCTCTGGAAAGTTGACTGTTACTCTGCTCAGCAGCAGGTGAAGATTTGAAGTGCAGCTTCCAGTTGACTCTTACACTGTGTCCCTTGTTCTTCCCTAGCTCGACCAACTATAGCCAGCAGCGGTCCCCACCCGTCGGAGGTCGTTGTCACCCAGGGAAGCGAAGTGTCCCTGGAATGCGAGGCTCAGGGCATTCCCGAGCCGGCAGTGTCGTGGCTGAAGGACGGGCGGGCGCTGGGCAGCGGCCGGGACGTGGCGGTGCTGGCCAGGGGCCGCGTGCTGCGGCTGCAGCGTGTCCAGGTGTCCGACACCGGCCGCTACGTCTGCGTGGCCACCAACGCCGCCGGGCTGGCCGACAGGAAATACGACCTCAGCGTCCACGGTGAGTGGGGGCCACCTGGGGCACGAGGAAATTCACCCCTGGGTGGCCAAGCAATGGTGTGGAGCTCAGTGCACCTCCTGGGTCTGCTGCAGGGGATGCAGCTCCAGTTGCAGTGTTAAGAAAAGCCCAAATCCAAGTTTATAACTCCTGAATATTTTAAAATCATACCTCTCTGTTAATGTCAACCCACTCCCAGTTGCTTCATCACCCGAGATAACCAGGATATGGTACAATATAACATTATATTGGGGTGAGTGTCATGGTAGGAAATACTGTGTTGTTGGAGAGAGAAATTAAGGTTAAACCAAGACACCCTGCTACTCGCCCTCAGTAAACTAATATTCAGGTGACACAATGTTTTGTGAGCAAAATGAATTTGTATTTGCCCTGAAGTATGGCTTTTCCTTACTCTTTGCTATAGTTCCCCCAAGTATTGGTGGTTACCTGCAGCTGCCTGAAAACATCAGCATTGTGGAGAAGAATCCCATCTCCCTGGTTTGTGAAGCCTCAGGAATCCCCTTGCCAGCAATAACGTGGCTCAAGAATGGGTTGCCCATCACCTTGAACAGCTCGGTGCGAATCCTCTCAGGTACAGAAGCTGGAGGGCAGATGGCAACATCTCACTTTGTCATGCCCAGAAATACACTCCATTAGCTCTCCTATTTATTTTTCTCCACCTCTTCCTCTTCACAGTCGTTTTACCATTTAAAGAGGAAAAATCTTTGAAAGAACAAATGACAAAAAACCAAAGCACATCTTTAATTTCTATGGGTCTGCACATGAAACCAAAGGGAGCCTTGGAGATGAGTGCATGTAAAGCATTTCTGGCCATGTTGTTTCTTTGACCTTAGGTTTGCCACTGGCAAGTAGAAATCTCATGACAATAAGTTTTGGTGGAGTTTCTGATACTCTGTGATAGCCACCATGCAAAGCCTGCATCATGAACTTAAGAAAATTATCAGACAGGTAAAGAGCTGTAAGATGTTTAAGAGCTCAGTTAAGACTGCATTTGAAGCTGATAAGCTTCAGGGTATTTTAATCAGTGCAGCTTTTAATATTATGGGTAGTCCTGTCCTCTGCTTTCCCATTTTTGCATATGGTGCATGGAAAAAGGAATGGGTGTGTGATTATTTCCCAGTATGAACCTGGCTCTGGGAGCTGCTGTGCGTTCCTTTCTGTGTCAAGTTGCCATCAACAAAAAGAACATCTTCTGGGCTTGATTGTTTCTGTGCTGTCTGTTGCTTTCTACACCCACACTAATCTCACCTCCCAGATCGCAGAGTTGGGAAGGGAGAGACAAAAAGATGTTTATTGTCTCTGGATGTTGGCTGTGTGGGAGGAGAAACATGCCAGGACTTGGGGCTTTGTTTTCCTCCAAACTTTGTGCTTCAGAAAGCTACACATTATGGTAGTGAACTGTAACCAACATGGCACTTGGAGCTTTATTTGTGCTTGTACAGCAGTAAAAAACAACAACAACAAAAATCCTCCTCTAATTTTGGAGTTTAATACTTTGCCAAAGCAAGATTTTGGTTCTGTTGATTGAAAACATACTTGGCATTGCAGATAATTTCAGTGTGTGGACACACTGCTGGCAGCTTTTAGTCAGTTAATTCAGATCATGGAATCACAGAATGTCCTGAGCTGGGAGGGACCCACAAGGACCATGTAGCCCTGCACAGGACACCCCAACAACCCCACTCAGTGCCTGAGAGCATTGTCCAGATACTGATGTTTGCTTTTGATGATCTTTCCTGCATATCTTCTAGGAAAAATAAAACAAATTCACTGTACCTCCCCTGCTTCCCGTGCAGCCTATGCCCAAAGCTTCACATTGGCTTTAGGAAGGAGAGGAGCTTTTGTTTAGCCAATCGTAGAAAATCTGTCCTGCCTCAGCACTGGAGGCCTGGGTGTGCTCTAGTGTGTGATGCCAGGGAAGGACACAGTGTCCTGTAGGAATGTTTCTGCTTCTGCTTTGGCCTTGTGCAGGGGTGGATGGGGGAAGGGATCAGGGAGACACGAGGTGGGACGACCTGAGCCTCCCTCAGTCTCCCAGTGCTCCCTCCAGCAGGCAGGATTCCATGGGCAGAGGCACATCCAGTACCCAGCTCAGCACTTTGTTCCTCCGAGCACATGACCAGGATCGTGACTTTCTGGGCTATGTCCCAACAGTGATGGCCACAGGCAGGAGCTGCCCAGGGCAGATGTGGTGTGGGTTGGGGAATGGTTGCTGATGGGAGAGCTGCTAACCAGAAACTAGGAAAAGCTGCAGGCTGGCTGCCACTTTCGGTTTCACACTCAAATGCTCCCTGATGTCATTTCTGCTGTTCCTCCGCCAAAAAGCAAGGAAAGAGAAGTTACTTTGCTATGGCACAGCAGGGATATTCCTGGTCTTTGGTCAAACATACTTGCAGATCTTCCTTTTAAATCAACATGTTAGTGCAAAGGTGACCTGACAACTACAGAGTTTAGAGGAATCTGTTCTTTGAAACCATTGCATGTAAACCAGTGCTATTATCAGATGTTATTATTATTGATGGCACAATTAATGCAAATTCTAGAAGGGAGAAGTGGCATTTTATTTCTTATCTATACATGTGAAAATACTTTCAGGGTATTTATAACACAACATGTCTATAAAACTAAGCTTATTTTTGTGTGTAGATGTGTACACACATAAAAAGCACTGATGAGGCATTATTAATTTTCCTGAATATTCATCTAGAATCTCAGTATAGCAAAGCACTCTCTGTGAGTGAAAACCCTGCTGTCTGAGGCACTGTGTGCTGTCCCAATTTCCTGTCTAGAAGCGTGTGTTGCAAGCACAACGATCCTGCCACATCCTAAGTGCTGATCCATGAATCCCGTGCAGGGGAGCAGGGTGTGTGTGCCCTGCCCAGCCCTGGGATGGTGTTGGGTGGCAGAGCAGGGTGTGTGTGCCCTGCCCAGCCCTGGGATGGTGTTGGGCAGAGCAGGGTGTGTGTGCCCTGCCCAGCCCTGGGATGGTGTTGGGCAGAGCAGGGTGTGTGTGCCTTGCCCAGCCCTAGGATGGTGTTGGGCAGAGCAGGGTGTGTGTGCCCTGCCCAGCCCTGGGATGGTGTTGGGCAGAGCAGGGTGTGTGTGCCCTGCCCAGCCCTGGGATGGTGTTGGGCAGAGCAGGACTCTGATGCTGTTTTGGCTGTCTCAGGGGGCCGGACGCTGCGGCTCAGCCCCGCGGGTGCGGCTCACGAGGGACATTACACGTGTGTGGTGACCAACGCCGCCGGGGAGGCCAGGAAGGACTTCCACCTCTCTGTCCTGGGTGAGTACCTGCTCAGGTTTGGGGCAGCACAAGAGAGGGGTGTGGACAGTAAGGGGGAGGGCATTCTGTATACTTCGCTGGTATTTTAAAAAATATTATGCCAAAACATACATCCTATAGGGAAAAAAATTAGTGAATTTGATACCACAGAAAATCCGGTTGTAAAGAGAAGCTTCTTCTACATAGAATCATAGAAACCTGGAAGGGCTTAGGTTGGAAGGGACCTTAAAGCCCACCGCATTCTACCCCCACGCCGTGGGCACCACTATCCCAGGTTGCTCCAAGCCCTGTCCAACCTGGCGTTGGGCACTTTCAGGGGTGGTAGCCTGTGCCAGGGCGTCCCCACCCTCACAGGGAACAATTCCTTCCCAATATCCCATCTATCCCTGGCCTCTGGCAGTAGGAAGTGATTCCCCCTTGTTCTGTCCCTTCAGGCCCTTGTCCAAAATCCCTCTCCAGCTCTTTTGGAGCCTGTTTAGGTCCTGGAAGGGGCTCCAGAGTCTCCCCAGAGCCTTCTCTTCTCCAGGATCAGCAATCCTAACTCCAATACAGTGGAAACCTTCAGTCAGCAGAGCCTTTGGTATGACAAAGGATATAAACCAATGTGGTAGGGGGTGATTCTGCTGATGTACTTACACCAGGAGTTGTCCAGCAGGCTCTTTAGATGCTATTTGGAACCATTAATGTATTATTTTATCACATTGCTTATTTTTGCAAACCAGTATTTTCCCCCAGAAAACACTACTTTTCAGTTTAGTAGCTGTTATTTTTATCAATAACTGTCAGGCCTGGCATAGTGCAGGATTTCTCACAGCATTTCTATGTAGAATTTTGTTCTAAGTTTCCTTTTTCTGGGGTGTTGAGCACCCTTATCCTCCCTTGCCTTCAGCTGACTTGGGCATATTCAGCCTGTAAGTGATAACTTCCATTCAAGTCAGTTCATGTTTATTTGATGAGCTCATGGAAGTGTAAGTGTGGTAGGATGGAAGAGATGGATAAACACTGGAAAGCATTCATTGTCTGTTTTCTTTGGAGGGTTTTAGTAGCAGGGTGTTCTTGAGAGTTCTGGGAATCTCTGTTGCATAGGCTTTGTTTGCCTTGAAGAAAAATGCTCAGTGAAGCTGATTTCAAGTGGAAAATTCCATTGTTCAGTCTTCTCTTCCCTCCTCCCCCAGTAATTTCTTCGTCTTTCTAGGGGAAAGTTACTGGAATGGGTCCTGACAGTGGCACAGACTCCTCACCAGTCACTGTCAGTGGGAATTGTACACAGACATGCCAGGGTTTCTCTGGTTTATTGTAGGGGGCACAGCAGTTTGCAGGCAGAGCTTGGTGTAATAAGCACAATATTTATATATTTGAAAAGGGTTTGGTGAGGCTTTGCCATATTTTTGAAATTAAGACATGTTGACAACTTACTGTATTATTTTGGGGTCAAAGCGATGAGTTGCTGTCTTTGTTTATGAATAGTAGTAACTTTTGGCCTGACTTAAGTCCTGAACTTTATGATTTGAAGTTTTGTTTCCCCCCATCTGTTTCCTTCACTCCAGTTTGAGCCCTTCATTAGTTATCAGAAATCTAGTGTAACATTCTTGTCTCTGTTGACAATGAGTTCTGCATATTTCTATGATTCTTACTTTTATAAAACGTTTGCTTCCAGCAATGAGCTAGATTGCAAATAAGCTGCTAAATATATTTAATTCCTTTCTTCTTAGGTCTTTTATCTAGGCTGCAAGTTTGCATTTTGCAGGATTATTAAAGCATAAATCTGGCTCCTTACTCTTGACATTTTTGTTACAAAACTTCCTGTGTCTCCTGGAGATGGAGCTGCTTTCTGATAACTACAGGTCTCCTTTTCAGCCTGTTACACTCTATGCCTGCCTCGACTTGTAGTGCCGATTTCTTTTGGCCTGATCTACAAATGCCTCTACTTTGAAAGAAATAATTGATCACAGCTCTTAACCACCACAGCTACTCCCCAGCACTCTCATAACCTGTCCTCCTCATCCAACAGCACAAGTTGACCAGGATTATTTGGAAACATGTCAGCCACGTCAGCCATACAGTAGGAGTTTCCTTGCCTTGGGTTGTCTGTCTGGGGCATGGGATAGGTATTTTAGGGGTTTTATCTTGTATTCCCTAGAGAAATGTAGTTTGTACCACAGCAAGGTGCCTTTAGACCTATGTAGTGTGTTCATTCCCATATGGAATTAGCTGTGTTTGCAGAGAACACTGACAGAGCGTGGCACAGCATCCACTTGTTGGGAATCTGTTGTATTGCTCTTGGTTTTTTATGGCAGTTACTGTGTAACCAAACACAAACAATGGTGAGTTTGTTTTCCTAATCCAGTGTTGCTGGGCTCATCCCTCCTAGCAGGATCATCAAGCAACCTGTTGTATTTCAGTGTTGCAAGGAATCCATGCTCATGTTTTCTCCTTGCCTGTTGCAGTGCCTCCAGGGATTGTGGGGGAAGATACACTGGAAGATGTGAAAGTGAAGGAGAAGCACGGAGTTACGCTGACGTGTGAGGTGACAGGTAAAAAACAGTTTATGATTTACCTTTGCTTATCAAAGCCATGGTGAGATCACTACTGGTGCTGCACAGCGTGTTTTTAATGGGATTTCAGTTCAGTGGGATTTTTAAATCTAAGATTTAACTGTGGGGCTTAGAGCAGGACTGAGCACTCCTTGTAAAGGTTGGATGAGATGAACCAAGAGGGATGTTGCTGTGATATTTCTTCTCCAAAGGCCTGTGGAATTTCAGAAGACCTGTATATCACTTCAGGAGGTTCAGAGACTTCAGAATGCATATTCCAAAACTTCCCCCCAGAGGATGTACTTGAAAAGCACACCCAAAACTGTATTTTCCTGTTTCTCAGAAATCTTGATATAGCCTAGAGGTTATGCACCAACTCATGTCTGCCATTTTCCTGACTCCATCAAGGGAACCCTGTGCCGCAGGTCACGTGGCTGAAGGATGGGCAGGCTCTGGCTGAGGCTGGGGATCCCAGGATCGTGTCCAGCGGGCGATCCCTGCAGATCTCCGAGGCGCAGCTCCCGGACACGGGCCGGTACATGTGTCTGGCATCCAACGCTGCTGGGGACAGGAGCAAAACCTACAGCCTCAACGTGCTGGGTGAGCAGCTGGGCTGCCTCTGCCAGAGGAACAGGCAGCTTGGGGAGAAAGGGAGTCCCGCTGGAATTCTGTAGGACTTTATTGACAGCAATGCACAAGTTGCCTGTCTGTGATTAGAATTTTACATCTTAGTAATTGATAAGTGATAGCAGTTTAATAGAAACACCACTGCTGTGCTATAGACAACAGAGCTGGAACTCAGGGAACCATAACAGGATGTCGTCCTCATGGAATGGGTGGGACAGCACTTTGGCTTATTGTGATTCAAGGAAGGAGCATCTGAAGAGCATTTCAGATTGTGATCTTTTCAGAAAAGCTGAAACCATCTGCACTTCTCATTTTGTTCTGTTTTATTTTCCATGAGGGTTATTGCACAATGAAGTGCAAACAATGGCCAGTTTGTTTTCCACAGCCTTGTTTCCTAGGCTCATCCCTGCTTCCAGGATCATCAAGCAGCAGCTCTGCTCAAGGAGTGGTGGCTGGATTCCTGGGAACCTGTGCTTGACAAAAGGCATGGGTGGGAGTGAATTACACTGATTTGGGATCACTGCTGACTTCAGAACAAAACATAAGACCAGCTGAGTGTTGTCTGGGTCTGGGTTTTGGTGTTCCTTGTAGGAATGCCTCCCAGCTAGCTGACACTGCAGCCAGATTCCTAGACTGAGCAGGGACAAGAAAATAGGCTTTTCAGAGAGGGGCTTTCCTCCCTGTGGTTACTGATTTTGTTGTTCCCAGTGGCTCCAAGCATTATGGGAGCAGACAGCCAAGGGAATGCAGAGGATGTCACCGTTATACTAAACAGCCCCACCTCACTGGTCTGTGAAGCTTATTCCTACCCCCCAGCCACCATCACCTGGCTGAAAGATGGGAATCCCTTACAGTCCAGCAGAAACATCCGCATTCTGCCAGGTAAACTCTGTTCTTATAGAGAAATAACACCTAATTCTTTTATTGCATATTTTTCTGTTACAGACTTCTGTAAAAAAATCAAAGGATATATTTCTGTTAAGTGCAATGCACTGACACAGGGTGCCCAGAGAAGCTGTGGCTGCCCCTGGATCCCTGCAAGTGTCCAAGGCCAGGTTGGATGGGGCTTGGAGCAGCCTGGGGTAGTGGAAGGTGTCCCTGCCCATGGCAGGGGGTGGCACTGGATGGGCTTTAAAGTCCTGCCCAACCCAAACCATTCTGTCGTTCTCGGTACTTCTCTAGCACTTCCCATTCCAATATTTTTAAGTGTTTCACAATTAACTGTTTATTTATGTTTTATTATGTATTTATCCTTTTGTAACATCAAGCAAAGTGATGGGAAAATTCATATGAGTTAATGATGAATATAAATGACTTGCAATTAAGTGTGGAAATTAGATGGAGAGAGATATAAATTAGTAAAGAGAATGACGTGGGATTTTTCTAGGTCATTAGAAGTTTGCCATTTTTAGTTAGTAGAATAACTTTTCCCTCGTACCTGTGGAGGTGGAAAATGGGAACAAGCTTCAGAGGGAACACTGGAGTACTGCAGATGTACAAGTACCTTACCTTGTTAACTGCAAGTGTTCAGAGAAAGAATGAGTCCTGGCTAAATATCTTCAAGAAACTCCCTGCACAAATTTCTTGATGAATTTTCTTAACAAATTTCCCAAGAATCCATAAGCAACAGGAGTTGTGATCCACAGCACTGCTGTGAATCATGCACTCATTTGTTACACGTGGTAGTAAGCAGTCAGGTTTTCTGCTCTTCTCAGGGCAGATTTTGGACCATAGGGTTGGAAATATGCTGCAGGAAGTATTTGAATAACTGGGAAGCAAGAGTATGGTGTGGGTGCTATTAAAGGTTGGTGTCTTTGGCAGGTGGGCGGACCCTGCAGATCCTGAATGCCCAGCAGGACAGTGCTGGAAGATACACCTGCATAGCCACAAACGAGGCTGGGAAGGCTCTGAGGCACTATGAAGTGAAAGTCTACAGTATGGCAATGCTTTCAGTTTTTGAAATTGATTTTTATTTTGCATTCTTCCATTTTCCCCATTGCAGAAATCCCAGTGTTGTCTGTCCTGGTGAATACAAGGTTTCCTATTAATGGTTTTGCTGAGCAAACATCTGCATTAGCTCCTGGCACTGGTGGAGGAAAGACACCAGGAAAGTTGATTGTTGCATCCTTTGCAATGCTACAGTTGGGCTAAAAGTCTTCCTATCACCCAGGGGAGGACATTTTAGAAACACTGAGCTCCAGTTTCCTCTGAAATGTTTCTTTTGGTGCTGATTTTCAAGTCAAATGAGTGCAGCACAAGGGGAGATGTGAGCAGAGAGTCTCTTGAGAGCAGAAACCACTTTAGAAAAACAGGAGGGGGCCTCTAACATCTAGTGGGGACATTTTCTTGAGGAAGGTAAAACAGGATGATACTATTTTTATATCCTTCCATAAAATTCCATATGCACAAAAGTTTTCCCATTGAAGTCTTTCCATCAGCGCATTGTCATTTGAGCATCTGTACCTAAACACTCAATTTAATGCTCCAACTCTTCATCATGGGCTCAATCAAGCATGATTTTTACCTTTTTTTAAAATTTCCCAGTCTGATTTGGAATGGGTTTGCTCCCTTGAAGTAGCTGTACTGTTATTTAATTACACTAAGTCCCTAATAAGGCCCCACTGGATTTGGAATAACGAGAAGATGACAAAAGAGTTCATTACTGATCTGTGACTATGTGGGAATGTAATGCCCTCCACCCCCCAATGCCATTGCAACTGTCAGTTATTAGGATACCATAAGTATTAGGGGAGAATTTTAAAGTTCCCAGTGGAAAAAAAGAGTGGAAAATGCTCTGAAAGCGTTTTACATAATTTCAAAAATACTGTGAGACCAAGCTGGGGGGTAGCTGAAGAATTTTGAAATATTCTATTTTCCTTCTGATTCAGAAAGAAACAGGATTTTGCAACACTGGGATTTCAGTGGGGTGGAAATGTTGAGTTTTGACCAGCTACTCTGAGTGTGGACTTGGGATCAAGCATATGTTTCTGGGAATATTAGTTTCCATTAAAATGGTCTTTAATGACTGCAATACCCTGAACCTTATAGAATTGAAGCCAGGCACGTAATAATGAAGTGCTGTAGTTAGGTAGGACTGTAGTCAGGTTTGCATGTTTAAAAGTGTGGAACACAGTTTTGTGTATTTTTGTACATAATAACTGTACTAGAAATGGCTGAAAATACACATATATATAAAAGCAATAATTTGGCTGTGGGCAAGAGGCAGTTTATTGGGGGAGTGCACTTGCTTTCCCTGAGGTTGTCATCCAGGATCTGCATTTTTCCAGCTAATGTTGAAATGCTGCAGCAGGCAGTAAGTCATGACAGTCTCTCCCCTCTCTGCCTTTGTCTGTGTGCAGTTCCACCCACCATTGCCAAAGGGGATGTCTCAGGGACGGGGCTGTCCCCCAAGGAGGTGAAGATCAAAGTGAACCACAGCCTGACCCTGGAGTGTGAAGCTCACGCCATTCCTGCCGCTGCCATCAGCTGGTACAAGGATGGACAGGCCAGTCACAAACTCAGTTCCTTCCTCTGAGGGGGTGTGGGACAGCGACAGCTCTGTGTTTTCTGCCCCTGGAAATAGCATCTGTGCAGGGCAGCAGGAGTCATCCTAGCAGCTTGGGGTGTTTGCTGGCACCCAGACCTCTGCAAATGAACATCCTGGCTTTTGGTGGGTGCCTGGCAGTGCCTGAGAGGCTGGGGCTGGAGTTTGCAGGCCTGGCACTGGCCTGTGCCATGAGAGGGAGCGCCCTTCCTGGCAGGAGCATCCCATGGTGTGACCACAGGGCCCGTGGCTGCTGTGTAAAGCCCCCAAAAGCCCTGTTACAGATGGTTCCCTCAAGTGCTGTCCCCAAAAGCCCTGTTACAGATGGTTCCCTCAAGTGCTGCCCTTGCAGAAGTTGCAGAGCCTCCCCCTCGGTCCTGGCAGAGCTCACAAAGCCACAAGAGCATCTGGCTGCTCTGGGGGGGTGAGGCGCAAGTCCTGCCACACACAGCGCTCCATGGATCCGTCTGTAGAGCTTGGGAAGGGCAGGGCCAGGGGGACACGCAGCACAAGAGATGAATAAAAAAGGAACTGTGCTACTCTTCTGTGAGAAAGGAGAGTATAATCGCTTGCTTGAGCTGTTCCTGGTGGGGCACTCACCATGGAACAGCTCTTCCTGGATTTAACGAGCGTGTGGGAATAACCTGGATGATCACCCTCTGGCTGTTTCAAGTATGCCCTGCCGCTCTGGGGTCCCTGGGAGTCCTGGTTCTATTGCCAAAGAAGAACTCAATTTGGGGAGTTAAGAGGTCCCCAAAGGCACTGGCTGTGCACAGCTGGCTGCCACTGGCACAGCAGCTGCTGCTCCTTGGGCTGCCCTGGGTGAAAGGCTCTCACTCCTGTCCATGGACTGAATGAATTGTCCCCTGCAGGCCAGGAGTTCAGTGCTGACTCCCTAATCATGGAAACGTGGGCTCATGGCATGGTGTGGGTGGGAAGGGACCTCAAAGCCCATCCAGTTCCACCCCTGCCATGGGCAGGGACGCCTCCCACTAGACCAGGCTGCTGATGTAGATGAGCACATCTGATGTGTTCTGGATTCACTACTGACACACAGACTATGTCACTGCAGCCTCTGCTGTCATATGTGAGCCACACTCTGGCACAGGGACATCTAATCCTGTGTCTGTCTGTGCTGCTGCTCTGTCCATTCTGTGTTCACACCGTGTCCTTGCTGGGCAGCAGATCTGTAGGTTGGGTTAGATACATTTGTTCACCTCATGGAAAGCTGGTAGTTTTCCACGTATTGGAAACTTGGCCAGTGAATTCAGGGATTGGATCAGCCTGACTGGATCCAATGTCACAAGAGCCCTGGCCTGATGGGGATGGCATTGCTCCTCTCAGCAGCATTCTGGGGCTAGGAGTGATGGAAAATCACATCCTTGAGGAGACCAGCCACCACAGTCAGAAGGATGAAGATGCAGTGTTTCTGACAACCGTGAAAAGAAAATTGTCTCCAGGAACTTGGAGCTTGATTGAGTTTACTCGTATTACTCCCACAGATCTGGCTATTTCTGTTGTGTGCTTTGCTGAGTATTAATTTTCATTTGAATTGACATTGCAGCCGCTGCAGGGGGATGAGCATGTCCTGATCCAGGGCAGCGGCCACACCCTGCACATCAAGGAGGCCCAGGTGTCAGACACGGGGCGCTACGCTTGCCTGGCCTCCAACATTGCTGGGGAGGATGAGCTGGAGTTCGATGTAAATATACAAGGTAAAAGGGTAACAAAACTCTCCTGGTAGCCTGCTTTTCTCATATTCTGGGAAGTTGGAATTACTAATTTTATGTCCTTTACGCTTGTGTGGTCAAACCCAATGCTTTTGTGTGGCTTGGATTTCAGGGATATTTTGCTCGTCGCTGACATGCAGTATTTGATTATTCTTTTATGTGTTGTGTTTCTGAAGTCAGTGCTATGACATTGCAACTCTGATCTTCCTCTAAACGCCATGAAAAATTTGAATTTATTTTAAACTAAGACATACTTTATTTTTCTGTTTTGAGTAGTATTTAGAGGCCCCAGACATAAATATCGTATTGGCCTACTGTGTGTAAATACAAGAAAACAATCATGAGTAATTTCTGAAAATTTAGACAAAATGAGAGCTTGAGTGAAACCAGATACCTCATTGTTTAAGTATTTTTGTTGATGAATACCCTCTGTGTTTGTTACCAGGTCATCTTACAATGTTATTTATTACTCTTCAAAAAATACTCAGTAAATTGCTCAATTGTTCATTCTAGAAGAACTAGAATTTTCCTGGGTAACTTAAAGTGGGGGCAGGGGTTGATTGAATACACCTAATTTTTGTTGCTGCTATTGAACATTACAGTACCTCTCATTTCTTGACTTTAAACCCAGCTATTTCTGCTGCAAAATGCTAACATTTTTCCTCTTCTTTGTTGTAGTTCCTCCTAGCTTCCAAAAGCCTTACAGGGAATGGGAAGCTGGGAACATGGTGGATGCAGAAAGAGGCGGAGAAAGTAAAGATGTGATTGTCAACAACCCCCTCTCACTGTACTGTGAGACCAACGCTGTTCCTCCTCCTGTGCTCACGTGGTTTAAGGACGGGCATCCCCTGAGCTCCAGTGACAGAGTGCTTGTTCTGCCAGGTGGGTGTTCAGCTGGCCCTCTCTGGCCCTACACCTAGGGATGGAGCCCCTCTCCTGTGAGGAAAGGCTGAGAGAGTTGGGATTGTTCAGCCTGGAGAAGAGAAGCTTCAGGGTGACCTCATTGTGGCCTTCCATTCTATGAAGGGGCCAACAGGAAGGATGGAGAGAGACTGTTTACAAGGGATGGAGGGACAGGACAAGGGGGAATGGATTCAAAAGAGAATGGGTTTAGATTGGATATTGGGAAGCAATCTTGGCTATGAGGGTGGGGAGGCCCTGGTACAGGTTGCCCAGAGAAGCTGTGGTTGCCCCTGGATCCCTGCAAGTGTCCAAGGCCAGGCTGGACAGGGCTTGGAGCAGCCTGGAATAGTGGAAGGTTTCCCTGCCCATGGCAGGGGGTGGCACTGGATGATCTCTAAGGTCCCTTCCAACCCAAACCATTCTGTGATTCTGTGACTAAGAAATGGCCTTAGTGCTGGTATCTGTGTAGTGGTGACACACTTCTCCCCTTCAGAACGCTTCTTTAATGTTCTTTTCAGACTTCGTTGGCTGAAAATGTTTCTCTCCAGTCTTCGGCCTTAAATTGTTTTCTTCAATTTAAGAAATAGTCCCTAACATGGTGTGAATGTCACCACTGAACTCCCCCAGTGAATCATGGAATTGCAGAAGGATTTGGTTTGAAGGAATCTCAAGGCCCATCCCATTCCACCCCCTGCCACAGGCAGGGACACTTTCCAATATCCCAGGTTGCTTCAAGCCCATTGTAGCCTGGCCTTGGACACTTCCATGTGTTGCAAAATGAAATACAATGATACCTTCTCTCTGATGTGTTCCTGATTTATGTCCTTATTAAATTTGATTTGACAAAAAGGTAATTGGAGTAGAAAAGCCTCTTAACCAAGGAGTGAGGCATGGAAAACATGTTTGCAGCAGAAAAATGGCCGTGATCTCCTACTTAAGCTCATGTGGGGAAGGGAAAGAGCTGCCTACAGTCATGAATGTTGCTATGCAGAGATGTTTTGGGATGGAGTGTTTAAAGAAGGGCAGTGGTAAAAGGGTAACACCTGCTTGTCCATCTTGTTCATCTCTTGAGAGAGCAATGACAAACACTCCTGAAGTGTATTCCTAAGATCTCTTCTCCTTCTGAAGGTGTTTATATGGCTATGCTTTAGTGAGGAATAGAGCGAAAAGTACCTCTAAGCCTCAGAAGTGAATCTTTTCAGTTTGGAACAGAATATTTTGTGCTTATATTTCCTTTTGCCTGTTAGCTCTGTGCCATCTTACTGAGAAATGTTTCTGTTTTTGATAGAAGAACAATGCCTGGCTGCATATTGCTGCAGCATGTTCTTCCTTTATGTGGAATTAATTGCTCTTTTCTAACATTTCAGTATGAGCATGGCTGCACTCCAACTATCTGCCGGTGGATAAAGTAGCTAGGAAATTAAACCCTTTAGTTACTGATAATTCAGACCAAATGCTGACCGTTCATAAATTTGCTTGCTCAGGTCTCTGGAGGGACGTGGTGTGGAGATGATGGAGAGTGCTTGATGCTGTCTTGGCCTTTTGTTTGCAGGAGGCCGGGTGCTGCAGATCGCGCGGGCGCGGGCGGGGGATGCCGGCAGATACGCGTGTGTGGCGGTCAACGAGGCGGGGCAGGACTCCATCCACTACGACGTCCGAGTGCTCTGTGAGCTTCCCTTCTCCTCTGAGGGCCAAAAAAGGCTTCTGTGCAAAGTTACCCACCATTACAGTCCAGGAGTCCTTAGTGTTTTTAATGTTTATTTGTAAACTATGGCGTTAATGTGTTTAGGATGCTAAAGCTGTACAGCTGTACAGAGCTGTGTGATCCGAGTGTTGCTGTTGTAAATTCAATGTGTGGAGGTTATTATTACAGGAACTCAGTTGTGTTACACCTCTCACCATTCACCAGAAAGAAAAGCATAGGTAAAAATCAAGCTTTTATCTTGGTATCTCTTGTTCTCTCTTCAATGTCCCATTGAGACTTTTCTACCTTTCCTTATTTTGGCCATCATTTTCCACAATACCTGCAGAGCTCCCAAAGCCTGAAGGGAATCAAGGATTTAGATTAATGAATGCCTGCACAACCATTTTGATGACCATTTGTATCTGTTGATGTACTCAACATTTTAGCCTTGGGAAATACTTACTTCTTTCCCTACATGGCTGTGTTATACCACTGAATTACTGATTTATTGTTACAAAGGGGTCCTGCCTTGGAAATCATCTTTTATTTTGATGGCAGAGAACACGGTGGAATAACTGGAAGATGGGTTTTCACCTCTCCTTCTCTCTGTGTGCTGTGAATAAGTGTAGTTCTGCTGCAGTCCTTGGAGTTATGCTGAGTTGTTTCAGCTGAACTACTCATGGGGTGGCTTTATCTTTCACTGGATTCACTGGAGGTTTCACTCCTTCCTCCTGCAAACCCAGTCTAATCTCACAACCACCTGAGAGGTGCTGAGGGAGTGTTCTCCTCACCTTTGCTCCCTGCAGTTCCCCCATCCATCAGTGGGGCTGACGGGGACCTGCCTGAGGAGGTGACTGTGCTGGTGAGCAAGGAGGCAGCCATGGACTGCATTCCCAGTGGGAGCCCTTCCCCGAGGATCACCTGGCAGAAGGATGGCCAGCTCCTGGCAGAGGATGACAAACACACGTTTCTCTCCAATGGAAGGAAGTTACAGGTAGCTCATAGTGAAAAACTGGTTTTTGGCAACAAAAAACTGTCTGTTTTTATTGAGTAGGAGGTATTTTCTTTCTCCTGCAAGGTGCTGCAAACATAAGGAGTTTTTGTCCCTTGTTCCTGTCCCTCACCTGCTGCTGCTCACTCCCATGTGGTTCCCTCAGATCCAGCCATTTGTGGGATCATGCTGTGAACCACATCAGTGAAATCGCTTGCTTTAAAATATTATTGACTTTTCTTGAGAAAATAGTAAAAGTAGTTCTGAAGAACTTCCTTTCTCACTGATGAATGAAATTGAATAAAACTGTGAAAGCAGAGAGCTGGACTTAATTCTCTCTGCTTGCTTCTTTGGCAGTGAGTTGTCTATATATTAGGTCCACAGCCATATTTTGTCTTTTTTTGCCTTAGATTTTGAATTCCCAAATAACAGATACTGGCAGGTACGTCTGCATTGCAGAAAACATAGCTGGACGTGCCAAGAAGTATTTTAACCTCAATGTTCACAGTAAGTACAGTCATCCATAACTTCTGTCTTCTGTCAAATGCTGGTTTAGCTTGGCTGTGTTATTTTTAGCAGAGTGCTCAGACCCCCTCAGCTTCATTCATGTGAGTCCTCCTGGGTGTGATGGAGATTCCAGCAGACCAGAACTCAAATACTGGTTTAAAGTACCTTGACAACACATGGCTCTTGATACCGCGTGGGTTTAGCTCCTTGTGTGTGTTCCAGAAAGGTGGGAATTGTTATTGAGGGAGCCTGGTGTGGTAGCTGTGTTCACCCTGTTGGGGTTGCTGAGCCCTGGAATCATGAATTATATAACAGATTGTAGTCTGTTTTGATACATTCAGAAAATGCATTTTTTTTCAAAGAAATTAATGATAGTGTTAAACAAAGATACACAGCTTGAAAAAGCTTGGTTTTTAGAAATGTGCCCTTTGAGGTTCCTGTCCTCTATTTTTGGTTTTCTTGTGGAATTACAATAGGGTTAAAATAAATGTTGGCCTTAAGCATCAGAAGTCTAAAACAAATACAATCAAGACATTTTTCATAAAACAGTGTCTACCACCTTCCTTTCTCTCTCCTGATAACTTCAGAAAATCAGGACATTTCTAAGTAACATTTCAGAGTAAACCCAAACTTCCCCTTCTATTTCTGCCCACTTTCAGCTTCCATCCTAAAGAGCAAAGAAGCATCATTCCCACCAATTCCTCTGTACCATTCCATGTTTCAACCTGCCAAGGAATACTGGCAGCTACCTCTTTGTCTGCTTTATCTGACAGAAAAAAAGGGCTGTCCTTTCTCCCACCTAAAGACAGTACCGGCATCCCAGGAATGTGAGGAGTCAGTTTATTGCACACAGAATAATTGCATTTTTCCTCTATCACACATACAGCAAATTTACCTACTACGTGGCACAGATTTATAGCACTTTTTGCTTCTCAGTAATGCATTTAGCCAAAAATAGTGTTGTCATGGGAAGAATTTGCCCTGGAGTTGTTCTCTGAGAAGTTATTTTCTTTCAGTGGAGTCTGTCCAGATTTCCTGATGTGTGAGTTTTGCTTTTAAATCAAAATATTTCACTTTTCCTGACATTTATGTTTAGATTCAAACTTCTGTCTTAAAAATACTTGGGTTTAGTGACTATGGGTTAATACTGTTCTCTTAAAAGAAGTATTTGCATGAAACTTCAATTCTAACTCAACGGTATTACCAACTTAGGTCTATTTTTCTTAATGCAGTTTAATTTGAAAAATTAGAGTGTAGCTGTTCAGGAAAATACCACACAGAGTGAAGCACTAGGAAAATGCATTATCAGTAAGCAGCAGGATCTGTGTTTTGTCAGTGTCAAAAAAAGGCTTTTTCCCAGCATTTTTATGTGTTTCTAGTAGAACTGCTCTCATAAATTCAAATAAAATATTGAAGATGATGCTCTTTATTAAGTTGAAAAATTCACTTCTGGTCACCAAGGTGAGTAACGAAACAAATGTAACACCTTTTAAAACATAGGAAATAAGCACCCAGATTCAAATATGGAAATAATAGGTAATTTTCATGCTGAGTGCTGTATTTGAGCTCATGACTGTGTCTTTATGCACATACAGATATATTTGCATATGCAGATTACCTGTGGTGCATTTGTGGGTGTTTTTTGCTGCAGAAATGGAAGTCAACCACTGACACAGTTCAAACAAATTTCATTAAAGACAGCTGAAGTTTGGCCCTGTACATTAAATGACCCACTGCCAATAATCACATCTGTGGGAAAGGAACTGTAAAAGTAAATAAATATAAAAAGCTATCAAATGTCATCAGATCAGAATCCTCCACTTGCTCTAGTGAACCATTTTATCCTCTTTATCGGGAAAATATCCTTCAGTTATTCCAAGCTGAAAAATATGGACCAAATTCCCCATTTACGTGGGCTCCCCCTGTTTGTGCAGTGCCCAGAGGAGCCATAAACTTGCCTTAATGACTGGTTTGTGTCACTCAAGTGACAGCAAACAGCTGGAGCATTTCGGGGGGAGATGGGCCAAAATACTTCAACGTTTCTGTCTTTGAAGAGGAGGATTCCATGTGTTCTCTGGAATGATTTTTCCACCCAATAGAGCCAAGAACATGCTTTTGCTTTCCTCTTTAAGTGTTTTATATATCCCCACTGCAAAAACATGGCAACTAAAGCTTGGGGGTTATTAAAAGGAAGAGATTTACAGTTCTGTCATTCTAAATCATTCTTGTAGAAAGGTCACATGTCAAACTATTCTTGATTTAAAAATCCTGGGACTTGTAAGCTTAAGGAATGCACCCCCTGGAGCAATGCTGCATGCCAGGATTTTCCAGTGCTTAGCTCACTGCTAAGCAACAGGTTTGTCTGTTTGACAGAACAACTCTGAACTGTGTCAGGAGGAATCAGTTTGGGGTCTCTATAGGCAGAAAATGGACCGTTCCAGAGAGAACAGGAGCAGGAAGAAATCAGGAAGGAAGTGATAGTCATCCTACATATCCTGCCACTGGGAATCTGCTCTGTCCTGCCTCACACAGCAAATGTCCAATGAGCAGTGTTACAAAATTGGTAGTGCATCCTCGGGATCTCAGGTAGGTTCCTTAGCCCTCCCAAACCTCCAGCACAGAAGGACTGCAAATGAAATAATTGAAGTTGTTGTGAAGAGCAGGAGCAGGAATGACCATTAGATTGGTTTCAGTCATATTTTCAGATGCATCTGAAAAGCAGTTGGTCCATTCAATAGGATGTGAAAGATTTTTGCAACCTGACCCTTTGGCAAAATGCAGCAACTCAGCTTTATTGTAGTAAATCAGGGTCTTGTGGGATATCCTTTGCTGATGTAGTGATAGATGCTATTCATGTATTTTTCTCTCCACAGTTGCTCCAAGTGTTGTTGGGACTAACCCTGAGAATCTGACGGTGGTGGTGAATAATTTCATCTCTCTGACTTGTGAGGTCACGGGCTTTCCACCTCCTGATCTCAGCTGGCTCAAGAATGGAAAGCCTGTCAATTCAAATTCCAACACTTTCATTGTGCCTGGTGAGGAATCTCAGCTATTCTGCAGCCTTCAGGCTCAGCTTCTGTCTGGTTTATCTTGACAGGGCCCATGGCCACTCTTCATGGAGCGCAGTGCCTGTGCTCAGCCTGCTGCACCTGCAGTTCTAAACCAGCCTTTGGGATTGACACAATCACCACAGAACAAATCTCCAGCCTTCTCTCCTCGCTCCAGGTGCTCGGACGCTGCAGATTCCCCGAGCCAAGCTGTCAGATGCTGGAGAATACACTTGTACCGCCAGGAACCAAGCTGGGGAAAGTCAGAAGAAGAGCTTCCTAACTGTCCTTGGTTTGTGTATTACTATTTTCTGAAATAGTATCTATGACTTGGAAAATATGGGGAGGTTTATCTGCTTTATTGGATTGTTTCAAGAAAACAAATGCAGAACTGACTCTGAGCTCCTTCCCCAGTGCCCCCGAGCATCAAGGCCCAGGGAGGAGCGTCGGTGACAGTGCTGAACGTGCGAGTGGGCACCCCAGTGACCCTGGACTGCGAGTCCAATGCCATCCCAGCCCCGGTCATCACCTGGTACAAGAACAGCCGCATCATTCCCGACTCGGCCGCCGTGGAGGTCCTGGCAGACGGGCAGACCCTGCGGATCAAGGCTGCAGAGGTGGGCCAGGCTGGGGGGAGGCTGCATCTGCCACTGCTCTGCCACTGCCAAGCAATTATTTCAGTCTTTAGTGGTGTATTTTACTCGCTGCACACAGGAGATGTGTTTGCTGGAGGTTTTTCCTCCTGTGAGAAGCACCTTGAGTCAGCAGAGGCACAGGTTGTTAATGTCTCTAAACTCTGTGGCATTAAAGTAAGACTCCATGCTGATTTCTTTTAAAACTTGTTTTTATTTTAGGTTTCTGACACAGGCCAGTATGTGTGCAAAGCCATAAATATTGCAGGACGAGATGATAAAAATTTCCATCTCAATGTTTATGGTGAGCGCCCTCTGCATCATCTTCAATATTTTTTGTAATAACATAGACTTTGCAGATTAGGCAATTCAGAATCAGTTTACATGATCTTCCTCTTCCATTCAATTCACAGTGCCTCCAAGTATAGAAGGGCCTGAGCAAGAGTTGGTCAGTGAATCCATCAGTAATCCTGTCACTTTTGTGTGTGATGCTACTGGAATTCCTCCACCCACATTAGTGTGGCTTAAGAATGGAAAACCAATAGGTAACATTCTCTCATGCTTTTCACTCCCCTTTTTCCCCTCTTTGAGGCCCCACTTTGCTATTTGCTGTCTGGTTTGTGTTTCTTCTTCATCTGTCTCTAGACAGACTCTTATGACAACTGATTGGAATTTTTGTTTTGAAACTTTGATGGAACAATTTCTCCCAAAAGAGATGCTTGCTCCCTGTGGTCTGCTTTGGAGTGATGACTTGTTCATGTATTTCAGAAAACTTGGATTCTCTTGAAGTTCATATTTTATCTGGTGGAAGCAAGCTTCAGATTGCTCGCTCTCAGCTCCTGGACAGTGGCACCTACACGTGTATTGCCTCCAATCCAGAGGGGAAAGCTCAGAAAACCTATGTGCTTTCCATCCAAGGTAGGGAATGGGGAGGATGCAGGGAGCAGAACTGGTTGAACATTGGGTGAATGTGCTCCACTGAATGTGCACAACTTCACTGTGCTGGAGACACTGAGATCACATAACCATGTAGAAAATTGGAGAATTTGGACTGTTACTTTTGTAACCAGAGGCGAGAGTGGTTGGAGAATTCAGTACTTCTGGTCCAAAATTTGCATGGAAGAGAATATCCTTAAGCCCTGACTGTGGAACTTGAACAGAGTCGTGCAAGTTGTGTGTGTCTGCTGCTGGTCATATCCTTCCTCCTGCTGAGCACTGGAGCTGCCTTGGTTGGCTGTGGAGCAGCACACAGAGATGGATTCGGGAGCAGTGATACCCATTGTGCCATTGGAGGAGTTAGCAAACACCTACTGCCAGAATTTCCTTAGGAACGCTGCATCTCAAATGACAAATCCTTATGTTTTAGGGAATTGTCTCCTGCCTTGCTGTGCATCACCCTTAGTCTGCAGCTGTTGTGTTTTCCTCTGTTCCTGCTGACTCATCCCCACTAATTGCACTGGTGTCCCCCTGCCTGCCAGTTTTTCCCCAAGATTGGGAATGGAGTGCCAAGCTGGTTGTTTGATCAAATGTGTCTGAAATTGCTTGATATGCTCAGAACTTGTTAGTGGGACTGATAGTCTTGACTTCATGGATAGCAGGACTGTCATCCTTGTTCCTTGGGAATACAGGCTGGAAATGGCTTTGGTTAGGATGGAATTAGTGTGGCTGTTCACAGGGCTATGATGAGGTTGGTCACAGAATCCCAGACTGGTTTGGGCTGGAAGGGACCTTAAAGCCCATCCAGTGCCACCCCTTCCCATGGGCAGGAACACCTTCCACTGTCCCAGGTTGCTCCAAGCCCTGTCCACCCTGGCCTTGGACACTTCCAGGGATCCAGGGGCAGCCACAGCTGCTGAGAACCTGCCCCAGGTGCTGCACTAAGTGCTGGTGCTCACAAGCTACTGCAGCGTGTCTGTTTTTAGTTCAGGTTACGTTTCTTGCTGCTGAATCTCTTCCCTCCATGGTGCCTTTCCAGTTCCTCCCAGTATTGCTGGCTCTGAGATGCCGAGCGAGGTCAGTGTCGTCCTGGGAGAGAGCGTCCAGCTGCTCTGCAATGCCAGTGGAGTGCCCAGCCCGGACGTGCAGTGGCTGAAGGATGGAAAAACAATTGTCAGCGATGATTTGCAAAGAATAAGGCAAGAAAAATAAGCAGACACTGCATTCTCTTCTATAATTTTAAATCTCAGAGGGCCCTAAGGAGGGAGTGTGAGGAGAGCTGAACTGGAGCTTGGCCAGGTTAAGAACATCATCTCCCTCCTTAGCTTCTATAAATCAAGTATAATTTGTTAGTACTTTGATTTTTAAAAATTCCGTTTTCTTAACAGAGAAAAGTATATGGTATTTATTTCTTTCTCAGTTAATAAATTCCATAAAAGTTCATCAGCTTCATCAAAGTTCGTTAAGGTCATTAAGTTCCTTTGGAGGGGAAAGATCTGAGGCATGGAAACATTTTACTTGATACTTTTCATTATTGGTCCTTCAAAAGCCTGGCTGGAGTTGAAGCCTAAAACAAAGTTAAACAGTACATCTCTAGGAAAAACTTCCTAGCCTATCTCTAACAATAATATTTTGCAAAATACAATGGTTCTCTCACCAAGCTCCCAGGAGGATAGAGGCAGTTATTGAAATGTCCAGACCAGACTGTTGATTTGCCAGGTCAGAGGAACACTAAATAAACTCGCTGTGCTTTGTGATGCTCCTTGTAGAGTGACTCCAGATGGCAGCACATTAAACATCTCCAGAGCTCTCACCTCGGACACAGGGAAATACACTTGTGTGGCTACTAACCCTGCAGGAGAGGAGGACAGGATTTTCAACCTGAATGTATATGGTGAGTTCTGCCAGATGTGAAACCCAAGTCTGCTCCATGATCCCATGCTTGGGAGTGTTCCCAAGGGAGAGCCCAGAGAGGAATGCCTGTCTGCAGTGGAATTCTGCAGGCATGTGTTTCCAATGGCCTGTGCTACAGATATTACACAGGATGCTCTGTCAATGACAAAAGGGTTGAAATTGCTGGTAAATGTGTTTTTGGATAAACAGGAATTAATGCCTTTGGTCGATTTCATAAAAAGGGATTCTGCTTGTAGTGAATTTTTATTTATTGTGGGGAAAAATATATTGGGGCTGATTTCCTATGACACTGCTGTTTTGTTGTATTGTCTTCCCTCATTCCAATCAAAGCACATCAGCTCAGAGCAGAGTGGTATGAAGGGAACTGACAGTTAAAGGTCCTGAGGGTTTAAAAAGGAGGGAGTGTTGGAGGAAATTGCACAGTTGGACATCCAGCAGATAGTGGGTGTAATCCTTCAGCAGCACAGAGAGTGGGTATTTTATGTGACAAATATGCTCATTAAGTACAGTGGAGGGGAGAGGAGGGAGTTCTGCCCAGGCAGGGTCTCACAGCAGGGTGGGTGTCTGTCCCACTTACACAGACTCAGAGTCAGTGGGAACACAGGCATGAGTAGAGCAACAAGAGATGACCTTTGGTATCATAAATAACAGGCCTGAATGACCACAGCTCATCTTTTAGGGACAGAATGGCTCTGCACAACAGCAGGGAGTTTGCTCAGTTTGTAATGGTTGAAGTTCAAGCATTAACCAACTTAAAGGTCTTGTTGGTGTCGCTGTGACGGTGAATGATGGGATCCTAACTGAGCCAGAGTCTGGAGCTGCACCTGGCTGGGCTTCTTTGTGTAGAGAAGCCCCAAGGGCATGGCTTTCAAACTAACTTGTGACCCCAAAGAGCCCCAAGGCAGCCGTTAGTGTAATCAGCCAGAATACTTACCTAGGCATTTTGAACTTCCTCTGTTTAAGAATGAAGTCAGAAGATGCATCCAGACATCAATAAACTAACTTTCTTCCTCTGTGATTTCTCTGTATTTAAGATTTATTTAAGGACATGAGTTTGAGTGGTCCCTTCTGGCTCTGGGTTCAGCCCATCCCTTCCTGCACTGTCCTCTCCCCAGGAGCTTCAGGCCCTGAGCTCTGCCTTTTTTGCCACAGGCTGGCAAATCAAAGATAATTCTCCTGTCATTGTACAGTGCCTCTGATTTGAAATACATAAATGGATGGTTTTTAGTGCTCAATGTCTGAGGATTTACTCTACCAAAAATGGGATCCTCTTATTGAATTAGCAGTGGGGCACTAGGGGCAGGATTTCCTGCAAGGTGGAATGGTTTCAAGAGCCTGTTTTAATACATTCCTTTTTGTCATTTACAAAATGCAGTTCCTCCAACGATAGCCAATAGTAAAGATGAAGCAGAGGAGCTCACTGCCCTTTTGGACACCTCCTTAAATATTGAATGTGCTGCTGCTGGGACCCCCCCACCACAGCTCCACTGGCTGAAGAATGGCCTTCCTCTGTCTGTCTCCTCCCAGATCAGGCTGCTCTCAGCTGGGCAGATCCTCAGGTTGGTTCTCATTTCTTTTAACTAGCTCACTTTCTGTTCTCTTTTGCGGTATCAGCATAATTCTGCTCTATTTTTGGAAGCAAGAGTAAAATCTGATCCAAACCATGCTTTAATAAAGGTAATGTATTCCATTCACAGCTTGCTTAAATTGCTTTTCTCCTTAGACTTGCCCGAGTGCAGATATCTGATACTGGAGTGTACACTTGTGTAGCATCTAACAGGGCTGGAGTGCACAACAAACACTACAACCTGAGAGTTTTGGGTGAGTGTCTCTGAAATGCTTTATGTAAAGAATCTTAGTTCTTAATTTCTTAGACCTGCTCTTCAGCTTTCTTTCTCCCCAACACCTTGTTGCAGACAGCCACAAGTATATCTTAGAGGTAATAACTGAGGAAATACTAACTTTTTTAAGTGTTGGGGATTTTATGAAAGTGGAAAGTGTTTTAACCCTAGAAAAGTCCTTACCAGAATAGTCACCCATAATCATAAAATCACAGAATGGTTTGGGTTGGAAGGAAACTTAAAGCTCATCTAGTTCCAACTCCCATAATGTGTCACAGGTTTTTTAGAAAGAATAATATTTAATTTCTAAGTGAAGTTTAGCTCTGTCCTCATGTCCCTGAGCTGTGTGTGACAGAGCTCTGTCCCCGCAGTGCCGCCCAGCCTGGATAACGCGGGGGGCACGGAGGAGGTGTCGGTGCTGCGGGGCGGCGCGGCCAGCCTGGGCTGTGTGAGCGATGGCTCCCCTGTGCCCAGCGTGTCGTGGCTCAAGGACGGGCTGGCCCTGCGCCTCGGGGCTCGCCTGAGCTCCAGCAGGCGCGGGATGGTGCTGCAGGTGCTGAGGGCGGAGCCTGCGGACACGGGCGGATACACCTGCGTGGCCTCCAACGCCGCCGGACAGAGCAGCAAGCACTTCCTCCTGAAGGTGCTGGGTGAGTGCTCACCTCGCAGTGTGAGCAGTGACGGGACACTTAAAACACCTCCAGGGATAAGGAGTATTTCATAGGCTCACAGAATCCCAGCGTGGTTTGGGTTGGGAGGCCAGAAAGCCTAAAAGCCACCTTAAAGCCTATCCAGTTTCACCCCCTGCCATGGGCAGGAACACCTTCCACTATCCCAGGTTGCTCCAAGCCCTGTCCAACCTGGTCGTTTCAATAAATGATAAATGAGAGAAATAAGGAAATGAAAGATACCTAAAGATGTGTGAATGTGCAATGCAGTACATATTTCCCAAGTACTGAAATGTGCTATAATTAATATAACCACATGCTATAAGTTAGTAACTTTCCTTAGCAGAAATTCAGCTTGACAGGAAGATGCACAGCTGAAAGCACAACAGCTAAAAGGCTGATAAATATATTTGCTGAAATTATATAATATGTTTTACCTGTGTTTTTGAAAACATTTTCTAACTAATAATACTAAATCATAAAATATGGAAATTAATAGGTAGAGTCAGAAATTACCCGAGTTCCTCAGTGAGTTCATGATACACAGAAATAATTTAATGTAGACTAATTCTACAGACTCTACCCACAAGATCATGTTTTCAGTCAGTTTTTACAGGTGTTTTGAGTCCATAAAGAACTAGAATGTTTTTTCTTCCGCAGAGCCACCTCGTATTAATGGTTCAGATGAACCAGAAGAGCTCTCTGTCATTGTTAACAACCCACTTGAGCTTCTCTGCATCTCCTCTGGCATCCCAGTGCCCAAAATCTCATGGATGAAGGATGGGCGCCCACTGCTACAGACTGACAATATTCACGTGCTAGGAGAAGCCCTCCGAATAACCAGTGCTCAGGTAGTGTTTGTTTCAAAATAGGCTCAGTTCTGCAATCTCTAAAATGGTTCCTGCCTTAGGACCATCCTCAGAGGTGTCCTGAAAACTCCTAAAACTCACCCACCTGCATTTATGGTTAGAGAAGGGTCCAGGGCAAACAATCTTTAAAAACCTGCATCGATAAACTAAGGCTGGATCCAGCTGTGGACGCCCAGGTGAAGTTCCCCAGACAGAAGTGGGATAGGGCTTGGGATTGATTGCTGCTTGTTGTGTTTGTAAAACCAACACTTCTGGGCTGTACAATGAGGAGTTTATAGGAAGGAGAAACCATAAAGATGTTAATGACTGTGTGCACAAAAGGATTTCCTCAGTACCCAAACCTGAGCCTTCCTTAGATGGATCCCTATAGCCAGTTCCATCTTTAGTGCTGCAGACACATTATGCAGAGAGATTTTATGGAGTCCTGCAACTCCTGAGCCATCTCTGAATAACTCCTTCACAGTAAAATAAAGAAGTATTCAAGAGCTTCATTACTTCCTTTCCAGGAATTTTGTATCTCCTGTGCTTGTGTTCAAGTGCTGCCTGTTGTATGTTGTTGCTGTGTTTGTATTTCTTGGTTTTGCTGAATTTTTCCCATAATCTGAGGTTTCTGCTGAAGTTGTCCCTGTGTTTCCAGGTGGGGGACACAGGAAGATACACGTGTTTGGCATCTAGCCTGGCAGGGGATGATGATAAGGAATATTTGGTACGAGTGCATGGTAAGTTTAACTTAAAGAAAAAAAAATATTTCTTCAAAGTGTAAACTGCTGAGGTACATGTCAGCATCTCATTTAACAAACACATATTCCTGAAGATGAAATATTCTGTGATATTACACCATATGGTCATAATTAATGTTTCTGATTAAGGATGGTTATTCTGAATGTGATACACAACTAGCAGGGAAGTTCCACCTGATCTGTTACAATTCTAAGTCATATTTTGAATATCCAGGAAGCTCACAGATGTCAGCATTTGGCTGGATAAAGTTTGTTGTGCTCACTGTACAGAGATGTGAAATACACTGATGTATTTAACACAGGTGTCGAGAGGAAGAACTAATTAATGATACCACAGCTTTGCATTTTTTTTAAACTTGAGATAAACTGGACATTTTCAGTAAGTAGTCCTCCTGATGGTTCATATGTGTGGTGTTGATTTTGTCCTCTGTCGTTGTGCCAGTCCCCCCCAACATCGCCGGTACCGGAGGGCCGCAGGAGCTGGCGGTGCTGCAGAACAGCCAGGCCATTCTGGAGTGCCGGTCGGACGCTGTGCCGCCTCCCACCATCTCCTGGCTGAAGGATGGAGAGCTGCTGCAGGTACCGGGGCTCCAGCCTTCGTGCTGGCCTTCTGCTCCCTGCGCTTGTCACAGCAGTGCTCGAGGTCTCTTGCTCCGCTCACTCTCCCTCAGCCCCAGTTACGTGCCTGGAACTCAGAGCAGCTGGGTAGCCCCAGTGCCGCTGCAGTCAGCCCCAACTGAGCCCCCAGAGCCAGCAGGCATGTGAAGTGGCCATCCCGCTGTTACTTGTTCTTTTTTCCTTTAGGGGGATCCCTTGCTCCTCCTGGATCCTCTGAGCAATGCTAGAAGCCTTCGGTAAACTCCTGAATGGCTTCCCAGGAAAGGTAGCTGAGACAAGACTGCACTCTATGTTTCCTTTGGCTATATTATGCATCCTCCTACTCTAGTAGCAATTAGAAAGGAATTGAAGTTCTTTAAAAGAAAATGGGTTGCTAATCACCAGGTTTTGTACCAAGTGCGTCTTTCCCACTCAGAATTCCGTAGTGCCAAGACTCTGGCAAGGCAGAGAGTCTTTGCTGGTTGAGAGGCAATTAGCAAGATGAGGATGGTTTCTACAGAAAGAATTTTTTCCTTCCCATCCTTGGGATCACTTACAAAACGTGTTCTTTTCAACTAAATATTAAAGTTCAGTTATTAACTGGACTTAATTAAAATTTTTCTTTCAACCTTTATTCATTAATAAAGAGGAAACAAATACAGATTATGAATCGTCTCCCTTAACTGTGATTCATCACTAAACCTTCACCCGAGTTTCTGCTTGTTTCCTTTCCTCTGACATGCCATTCTTCTGGCTCTTTCTCTGTGGTAGATTTAGAAGAATTAAATATTACTGGAAGAAGGATGTGGTGGGTTAACATGTCTTACAAAGTGCTGCTAGAGACCATGATCTTAATATAGCCCAGGAACCAGCTGGAAACAAATTTCACAGGAACATTCTACTCCTGGACAGTTAATTCTTTAACTGGGTAGTGGGGTTTTTTAATGAAAACAAGGATGAACAAGGCATGGAAATAAAATGTATGAATGCTTTTTGCCTTAGCCTTCATTGGAAAGCTTGTGTTTTAAAAGCAGTGCTTAGCGAACATAAACCATGAAAAGCAGCTACTGTTAAAAACATTCACCAGGAAACAAAAGTAGAGGAACACTGATGGCCAGAGGTGCTCAGGCAGTAACCTGGGAATTATCTTTGCACTGCTGGTTCTCCTCCTGCCTCATGAATTCATGCCAGAATGTGAGGACTGAGGCTTTTTGGGACCGTAAAGCCCATCTAGTGCCACCCCTGCCATGGGCAGGGACACCTTCCACTGTCCCAGGTGGCTCCAAGCCCCATCCAGCCTGGCCTTGGACACTTCCAGGGATCCAGGGGCAGCCACAGCTTCTCTGGGCACCCGCTGCCAGAGCCTTCCCACCCATGAGCTAGACATCAGGAGAAATCAGTGTCCTCCCCAATGCGTGGTTGCTTTCTCAACCCCAAAGAAATGTAACATCTGACTAATCCTGAGTAGCTGGGAATGGGTATCCTTGGGTGTGGGAAGAGAGGTGAGGAGCTCCTTGGCAAATCATCCTCCTTGCCTGGAAAACTGGAGGCGTCACAGTGACAAGAGAGGGCTGGAGAAAGGCATGTTCTCAGCCTGCAGTGTTATTTCAATTCAAGTATCACTGGTTTTGTGAAGCAGCATTGTTGTGGGGGGTGTCATTCCTCCTGCTTTTGTTGTCTTCCACTGAGCAGATTTTGAGGTGTGAGGCCTGCCCTAGTCCATCTCTGTGTGCTGAGTGATGGAATTGTGCAGCACCACCTTCTCTGGCAGCAGAACTATGGAAAGATCTGGCCTCCAGCAGCTTTAGAGTTGTGGCACTCTTCAGGGATTCTGTAAATGTACATTGAGGGTTAAGAAAAGAAGTAGATAGGAGCCTCCTGGCCTAACCTGGCTTTTTTCAAACGCTACAAGACTTGCTGAATTTGTATTTTTTTCCGAAATCAGTTTTCTGGCTTACTTTGAGTAGAGCCTAAGGATTAAGTTACAGCTTCATCCCCTGTTTTATGTCATCTCTAGGTTTCTGTGTTTAGAAACCATCACACAACATTTCCTGTTCTCAACAGGAAATGCTAGTGATTGCCCAAAATCTGTCATAACCCACTCTGCTAGTGAATTGTGGCACCTGAGAGCTCCAGCCCTGCACTGCAGCCTTGGAGCTGGTGCCTGGTGTGAAGCAGGGTATCAGGGTGCTAGTGCAGAACCAGAGGAGTTTCACCTCTCTGAGGTGCCCTTCTCAGACCCTCTAACCAGAAGAGTAGATGACAATGTCAGCTTTCAGTTCCATCCAGAGGGTGGGTAGCACATACTGGAAAAGCTGAGTTTGTGCTCTTTTTCCTGCTGGTTTTTATCCAGTCAGGTCTCTGAGCACTCGTAGCTGACGTTGCTGTCAGTGATTGATGCAGACACGACCCAGGCTGGGTGTGGTAACAACTCTCTCACTGAATTGGCTCCTGGCAGGGGCTGTGGAGTCACTATAGGGCTGGGAAGAGGGGCGGCCTGTGCCCAGAACTGCTGGCTGGTGAACTCCTGGCTGGTAAACTGAGCTGGCTAAGCCTGTGCTGCCTCCCACCTGAGCCAGACTGTGATGCTGGAAGAACAGTGTAGAGAAACTTCTATTCCTTCTGCCTGTAGAGTGCATAGATCAAAAAGATAAATGAAATTGATCATATGCTATTAGCTGCCCCTTCCATAAAAACTCAAAGCCCTTTGGCTTGTAACAGTTGCCTCCTTCAGGCACAAGCCCCAGCAGGGGTTTCGATGGAGAACCAGTAAGCAATGATAAGTTTTGAAAACAACCCTCTTCTCTTCAGGGATGTAAAGGCAGCAATAAGTTTGGTCCCTGGTTTATTGGTGCCCTTCTCTCCTGGCTTTTATGGCTGTGCAGTGGAAGGATGATGTTCTGTGCTCAGGAGGGGCCAGCAGTGAAGCTCTAAACCCCTGCCTGTGTCTGTGTGCCCGCAGGGAGGCCCCCGGCTGCGGATCCTGTCCAGCGGGAGGTACCTGCAGATCAACAACGCCGAGCTGGGTGACGGTGCCAGATACACCTGTGTGGCCAGGAACGTGGCAGGGGAAACCACCAGGGAGTTCCTGCTGGCAGTGCACGGTAACGTCACCGAGCAGCCTCGGGCAGCTTGGGCTTTGCGAGGCATTTCTGCAGGAGCTCAGGCAGCAGGGACCGAGCATTTGTGGTCACTTCCCAGCCGTGTGTTGGCACTCAGGCCATGCCCAGACTGTGGGGCCATGTGCACGGCCTCATGTCCCACTGCTGGCCCACAGCTGGCCTCCAGACTAAGGGACCTGCTGGGCACTCCCCATGGCTCACTTTCCATCTGTCTGTGCTCCTGCAAGCAGAGGCTGCATCCAGCCATCATCCTGACATGGAGTCAGGATACATCCAGAGTGAACACCCATGTCCAGGACTGACAAACGCTCTTGGACAAACCCAGAGCAATTGTTAGAAGCACTTGACTGGCACCATGGGGACAAGGTTTCACAGCTGGCTTGGCCACCACTTTGACAGGTTACTTGAGAGGTGTGGCAGCTTCTCTGCACCTGGAGAGGACAGGGCTTGAGCGGCCTTAGGCTCGATACTTGTCCTGTGCTACCATAGCCCTGAGCTCCATGTTAAACCTTTTTATTTTCTCACCTCTAGTCTGATGAGAAGCTATTCTACTCTCACACTCAGGTGACTGGAAGGAACTTTTTCCCTTTTTCTGTTCTGTTCCCAGCCCAGTCACTTGGGCCCTGCCTTACACTGTGCCCCCAATGACTGGCCTTACCTGGTCCAGCTAAAGTCCTTTTTTCTCAGAGTGTTAACAGGAAGCGAGGGTATCCCCACAGCCTTAGCTTGCCAAATTCCATGTGCTGAGCTCCCACTGTTTTAGCTCAGTGATGCCCTTTGCAGTAACTTCAGCCAAACTTTCTTTCTCCTTCCCTGCTGCACCTTGGCAATTACTGTCACCCAGAATGGTAAGAAACTTGTTCCTGTCTTTGCAGTGACCCCAAACCTGCTGCTGCACCTTTTTTCATATGTTCGGTTTCAGTCACGGCAATGTAGAGTTACTTCCTTTGTATCATCAGCAATTCTCCCTTGCAGTGGCTCCCATGATCCGGAGCAGCCCCCAGACTGCTGTGGTGCACATCAACACCTCTGCCCTGCTGGAGTGTGCTGCAGAAGGAGTCCCAGCTCCCAGGATCACATGGAGGAAGGATGGGGCTGTTTTTACTGGAAACAATTCCAGGTATTGTCCAGAAATCAGCATAAATATTCTTCATTGCCATTTAAGAATATATTTATTACAGAAACTTAATTAGACATGAAATTGTTCTAGAGAAAAATAGCGCACCAAAGGTTTCACCCTTTTGCTGTTAAGAAAGATAAAAAAACTCCTTTGGCAACCAAATATAATAATAATTATTCTGACATTAGAGATTTTGAGTAGTAAATGTGAAAGATCTTTAGATTTTTATATATACACAGAGTTTTAGGATGAAGCCAAGCAATTTCATGCAGACCAAAAGCTAGTCTGTATTTTCTAATACATGAAACTTTTTATACATGTTCTAATACCAACTTTTATTATAGTGAATGGTTTCTGTCTTCTGACTGTTTTATAGGGAAGTAGTTTGGCATTTTCTAGATCTGAGCAAATGCTAAGGAATTCTGTTATATTGCAAAGAAAAAGTACAGGCATTAATTTGGGTTTTTAAGGTTAAATGAGAAACCATAAAAAAGGGGGTTGGCTGTTTTCTGTAAAGCCAGTACAATTTATGTGAAATCACCATGTCAGCCAGATTTCATCGTTTCTTTGGGAAATGGATGTGCTGGGAAGGAGTGAAATAAGTGAGAAAGCTCAGTGCCCCGATGAACGCATGCTGCGTTCAGGCCGCTGGTTGTGTCCCCTGAGTCATCTCTTGCCAGGGCAGCCCGTGGCCCTGTGGATGGGTGGTGGGCAGCACCATTTGCTCTGTTGCAGGTATTCTGTGTTGGAGGATGGGTCCCTGCACATCCCCTGGGCACAGGTGGCTGACTCGGGCAGATACGTGTGCATGGCCACCAACGCCGCGGGCAGCGAGCGCCGGCGCATCGACCTGCACGTCCTTGGTAAAGCTTGGGGCTGAAGCCACTGACAGCAGCTTTCTTCTGCCACAGGCAGTTTCAGTTTAGCCCCTTCTTAGCTGCTATGGTAAAAAAAAAAGGGAGAAATGTGCAGTCTAAGGAATACAACCCAAATGTTCCTGAGAAGGAACTGTTTATTCCTTGTCCTGAACTAGGAAGACTTGACACACCCCGTGCTCTGTATTTAGTTAATTTACTACTGTCCAATTAGTCTTTATAAAAATTAAGTCAATGTGTTCAGACAGTTCAGCTCAGCATATTTAGGTGCGAGAGAAATGTGTGGGTGTGCCTATATATATATGTAATTATTCTAAATAATTAGGCTTTGTTTGTCCTTAGTTCCTCCAACTATTGCTCCTGGGCAGACGAATATCACAGTTACTGTAAATGTGCAAACCACTTTACCTTGTGAAGCCACTGGAATTCCCAGACCAGCAGTTAGCTGGAAAAAGAATGGGCATCTGCTTAGTGTTGACCAGAACCAGAATACATACAGGTGAGAGGTGTTTTCTGTTTCACTGTGGGTTTCAAGTTTTCAGGGATGATTTCGGCACTTGAAAAATCTAGCTGTGCTTAAACACTACCTTGTCTAGCCAGCAAATTCAGTGGGCTGATTACTTGAGAAGGAAAGAAGTACTTCAATGGCTTTTACTTTCTTTTTTCTTTGTTCAGACTGCTGTCTTCAGGTTCCTTAGTAATCATTTCTCCCACTGTGGATGACACTGCTGTCTATGAGTGCTCTGTGTCAAATGATGCAGGAGAAGATCAAAGGGCAGTTGAGCTCACTGTTCAAGGTAGAGGGGATGTTTCTATTACATGTGTGTGGCACCCAGAACTTCTTTGGGCTGTTCCAATGTTGAGATGAGATTTTTATTTCATTCCTCTTTGATATTGATATCCATAAGTCTCTGGTATTTCCAAGAATTTATAACAAATGAATGTGGGCAAGTAACCTTTGCCCTGCTCTTCATTTGCAGTGCCCCCATCCATAGCAGATGAAGCCACAGAGCTTCTGGTAACAAAGCTGTCTCCAGTCGTGGTTTCCTGCACCGCCTCTGGAGTTCCCGTCCCCTCAGTTCATTGGACCAAAAATGGCATCAAGTTGCTTCCCAGAGGAGATGGCTATAGAATTCTCTCTTCAGGTAATGTGCTGCAGGAGATCAGTGCAGTCAGGCACATCTGTAAGTAGTGAATTACAGAAATGCAAACGATCCCCCAAAGATCCCCTCTCCAATGGCTTGGAATGAAATGATGGATGCTGTAAGGGAGCACCTGTGCCTTGAGGATGCTCTGCATGTTGTGGTGCTCTCTCTGCCCCAGGAGCTGTGGAGATCCCCTCTGCCCAGCTGGCCCACGGGGGCAGGTACACCTGCGTGGCCCGGAACACCGCGGGCTCTGCCCACCGGCACGTCACTCTGCACGTGCAGGGTAAGCTGGAGGCTGAAGAGCAAGGCTGTCCTGGCAGCCAGCATTGCTACTTCAGCCTGCTCAGGTTGTACAGTTTTAGTGCTCTTCTGTATTTTCCTAGCCTTGAATGTTCTGCTTTTCGTTTTTCTTTCACTCCACAGAGCCGCCCGTTATCCAGGCCCAGCCGGGGGCATTGGATGTCATCGTGAACAATCCCATTGTGCTGCCCTGTGAGGCCACGGGCACTCCTCAGCCCGTGATCACATGGCAGAAGGAGGGCATCAACATCATCACCACAGGTATCCTCCCAAAGCCTGGGACCCCACCTGCTCCCGTGACACAGACACCCATTTTCTTTCCTGAACCTTGGGTTTCTCCTCTCCATTCATTTAAAACCAAACACCAAACCAGAAGTCGCGTACTTTGATTATATTTGCTTTAGGGAACAGTTACATCGTCCAGCCAAGTGGCAGTTTGCAGATTGCCAGAGCAGCTGTGGAAGATGCTGGCACTTACATGTGCGTTGCTCAGAATCCAGCTGGCACTGCTCTGGGGAAGATCAAGCTGAAAGTTCAAGGTAAATCACCTTTTCAACTCCTTCTCTTGGTCCAAACACAATTCTGAACTATAGAAAGGGACCTAATGCTTTCCTGTTTGATGTGCTGCTGAACAGAGCCCAGCAGATTTATTCCCTTTAGTTTGATGTCTACTTTAGGATATGCTTTTAGAATTATTTTCACTAAGAATTAAAGTGTTCCGTGCTTCTTACAGCATCTACTTCTTTTAATAATTGTCTTTGTTCCTTTCAGTTCCTCCTGTTATCAAGTCCCACGTGAAGGAACATGTCATTGCTGTTGATCAGTCTGTCACTCTGCAGTGTGAGGCTGAAGGCTACCCTGGGCCAGAGATCAGCTGGCATAAGGATGGGCAGCAGATAACGGAGTCCATGCGAAGGAGGATCCTGAGCACGGGAGCTCTGCAGATCCTGTTTGTGCAGCCCGGGGACGGCGGCCGCTACACCTGCACAGCGGCAAATCCCGCGGGATCCAGCACCTCCAGCACGGAGCTCGCTGTGCACAGTGAGCAGCTCTTCTGGGAGGGTGGGGGGCACTGCGACGGCTGGTCCAGACAGGCTGAGGGCTCCCCATCCCTGGAAGTGTCCAAGGCCAGGTTGGATGGGGCTTGGAGCAACCTGGGTAGTGGAAGGTGTCCCTGTGCATGACAGGGGGTTGGAATGAGATGGGCTCTAAGGTCCCTTCCAGCCCAAACTGTCCTGTGATTCCGTGATAAGTGGGACTGTAGGGAAACGATGTGTATCAGTGTGACCCCACAGAGAGTAAGGAGCTAGGGATGTCCAGGGAGGAGTTCAGGAAAACTGTGCTACTTAATATAGGGGAGTGTTACTGAGTTGTAATATCAGCCAGTTGCTGGAATTTCAGCACGTGGTCCTTGATGGAGATGGACAATCCAGAAGGTCCAGACAGGGTTTTTTTTCAGTCCAGTGTTGTGCTTGGATATAATACCCAGAGGAAATGTTTTTAATGACCTTCCCACAGTTCCACCCAGGATCCGCAGCACGGATACGCAGTACGTGGTCACGGAGAGCTCCCAGGCTGTTCTGTCCTGTGTGGCCGAGGGGATCCCAACACCAGCAATTAACTGGAGGAAGGACAACATGCTGTTAAGAGACACAGTGGGAAAATACCAGACTGTGCCTGGTGGAGACCTCATTTTGGACAATGTTGTTGTAAGTTCCCTAAATCTAAGCTATTACTGGACACATTTGGCAGTGATAAGATCCACTTCTGGGTTAGTCATTATTTTATTTTGATTTCTTGTTCTTAGTGTTCCAAAATAATTTTTAAAGTTTCATTTTCCACTGGGGAGTAAAATCTATGAAGAATTTGTAGTGGTAAATCCTCAGAAAGGGTAAAAAGAAGTGTTGGTCATCCTTCAAATTTAGGGAAGTGGAAGAGCTCAGCTGAGCATTTCTGCTGAATGCTTGTTCCAAATCTTTCAAGATTCTCTTACTGATATGAGTGGCGTGTGCTGTAGGATATATTCCAGCTGTAGGATATATCCCAGCTGAAATTTCCCCACCTTGTTTCCTTCCAGCCCGAAGACTCTGGCAGTTACATCTGCATTGCCACCAACACTGCTGGGGAGGACACGCACACGGTCACCCTGACAGTTCACGTGCTCCCAGCTTTCACTGAACTGCCTGGAGACGTAGCCTTGACCAAAGGAGAACAGCTCAGGTTAACCTGCAAAGCAACTGGGATACCTGTCCCCAGAATAACGTGGACCTTTAACAATAACATCATTCCAGGTGCATCCCTGATGGTCATTTGGCTGCAGAGTTGTTTTCCCCTGTGCAGCGTTGCAGCTTAGGGCAGGGAAGAAGAAAACTCTAGCTGGAATAAACTGTTAGTGATTGTGTGAGGAGTATCTTTAGTGTTATGCAATCATGTAATTAAACTGCCTCTGAGACAAGCTGTAAGGAAGGTAATTAAGAAATCATCCCTCTTCTGTAGCCAATAATGGAACACATTAAAACATTCATATCTGATGATATTTACTCAGCATCCAGCCACTGATGCTCGAAATTAAGGGGCAGCTGAAGTGAACGGGTGCATGTGGGCATGTGTCACTGCAGTGACTTTCTGTGCATTCCTGGAGGGCCCCTGAGCTGTGCTGCTGAGCAGTGCACAGAGTCAAACACTCCTGTGAGCTGTGTCCATTTCAGTCCCTGGAATGACCCTTTCCCTGCTCTCCTTCCAGCACAGTACGATGATGTCAATGGGTACAGTGAGCTGCTCATCGAGAGGGTGTCCAAGGAGGACTCTGGGACCTACGTGTGCTCTGCAGAGAACACAGTGGGCTCCATCAAGGCCATTGGCTTCGTGTATGTCAAAGGTACGTGAAATTCAGCAGCTGTGGTCATTGCTGGGCAGCTCCATGTAACCATCGGGTTTGGATGGTGGAGTCGGAATGGGACGAGTGGGAAGGGACCTTAAAACTCATCCAGTGCCACCCCCTGCCATGGGCAGGGGCACCTTCCACTATCCCAGGGTGCTCCAAGCCCTGTCCAGCCTGGCCTTTGGACACTTCCAAGGATCCAGGGGCAGCCACAGCTTCTCTGAGCACCCTGTGCCAGGGCCTCCCCACCCTCACAGGGAAGGATTTCTCCCTAATATCCAATTTGAACCTGCCTGCTGTCAGTTTAAAGCCATTCCCCCTAGTATTAAATACCTTGCCAATGGCTAAATGGGAAAAATCCGAACAGGTTTAAAATTCCCCCTTCAGAAAGTCAGAGGTGAGGGATCCCTGACAGCGGTTATCATTAAGGACATTTTAGTTTGGCTGTACTATTTCTCTGCCATCCCTTGTTTTTTCAGAGCCTCCAGTCTTCAAAGGGGATTACCACTCCAGCCGAATCGAGCCCTTGGGTGGCAATGCCATGTTGAATTGTGAAGTCAGGGGAGATCCCCCTCCAACCATCCAGTGGAGCAAAAAAGGAGTGGGAGTTCAGATTAGCAACAGGATCCGACAGCTTGTCAATGGTTCCCTCGCTATCTATGGCACCGTGGTGAGTCCTGCCCCAATACTGAGAGTGTCTGCCTTGAACTTGATTGATAAAGGTATTCCTGATCACATTGGTTTGAAAGAGTCAGGCTTGCCATTTATCCTTTTTTGCTCTCACCTTTAACAAATGTTTTAATCCAGACTAGAATTACATTCGAGTTATTGAGGCAAAAACCCCCAGGGGCTCAGAGTTCTCCTTGCTTGTCAGAAGGACTGAATTTACATACTAATTGCTGGTGTGTGAGATCCTGGTCAGGACCAGTTAAATGGGACCTTTGCTCTTGACCTTAAGAGAGCCTGTGTTCTACGGGTCAGCTGAAAAGCAATTGCATTCTCCATGTGCAAATCTCTTACTCCAAATCTGATTTCTTAATCTGACCAACAAGATGCCTGTTTTTCCCCATGAACTCATGTCTGCATTTTGAATTGGGGTTAAAATTCCCTGCCAGGAGGGGCCCTGTGGACTGAGCCCCTGTTTTGTTCCTCAGAATGAAGATGCCGGTGACTACAAGTGCGTGGCGACCAACGACGTGGGTGTCGTGGAGCGCAGCCTGACACTGACCCTACAGAGTAAGGCTCAAAGGGAGCCTTAGTGACCCTTATGGAAGTGAAAACCTGCCCGTGGGGAGGTGCAGGCAGCTCCTGAGGGAGTGTTGCAGGTTGGGCACTGCCCTGGAGGTTTGAACTCATCTCCTCTTCCATGGGATCGTAGAACGGCTTGGGCTGGAAGGGACCTTAAAGATCACCTGCCATGGGCAGGGACACCTGCCACTAGAGCTGGTTGCTCCTTGAACACTTCTAGGGCTGAGGCAGCCAGAGCTTCTCTGGGCATCTTTCATCACGAATATTTGAGAGTCTGGTCTAAGCTGTCATTGAGGTCAAAAAAGAGAGGGATGTCAAGGGTGGTTGAGCCTCGTCTTAGAAACCGGTGTGGAATGGGCTGAATCACTCTCTGAAAGGGCCTGTTTCTCTCAGTTCACTCAGTACAACTGGAATAAACTAGACTCTCAACCTATAAATTAAGCAGGTTACATGAGGTGAATCCTAATTCTCGCTGACAATATTTTATTTTTGGCAAAAATAATATGTTAGAATTTTTCTTTACTAGTGGGAGAATTTCTAAACACGCCCTTCCTACTGTAGCCTCAAGCAGTGTGGGTCTGTTCCTTACCCCTCAGTTGTCTCTGGACATGATTAATAACATTTTCCTGTGGGTTTTGTGAGAAACAACCCATTTGGCAACGAAGAAGAGCATGTGCTCATGTAGCTGCGCCTTAATCTCCACTTTAGTGCTCAGATTGCTGCATATTCAAAGCAGCCTATTGCTGGCGTTGTAACCTGTGTCTGTTTGGCGGCACCTGGGGACATGGTTTCGTGGTGAACATTGGTGGTGGTGCTGGGTTGATGGTTGGACTTGGTAATCTAAAAGGTCTTTCCCAACCTTAAGGATTCTGTGTTTCTGTTTTGCCAGCAGGGGATCAGCAATAATAATTTTAGTCAAAGTAAACTGATTTAGGATTATTAAAGGCTCGCTTTAATACTAAATCTATCAAACCTGTGCCCATGTGCTGTTGCCCAAAGAACCCTTTCTCTTCCAGGCCCCCCAGTCATCACTGTGGAACCGGTGGGGACCGTGCTGGAGGCCGGTGCCACGGCGGTGCTGGACTGCCAGGCCAGAGGAGAGCCCCCTCCCACCATCGGCTGGTCCCGCCAGGGACAGCCCCTGCTGGGCGATGAGCGAGTGACGCTGCTGCCCAACGGCTCCCTGCGCATCGCCGCGCTGCAGAGGGAGGACACCTCGGAGTACGAGTGCGTAGCCAGGAATCTCCTGGGATCCGTCCTCGTCACAGCACCCCTGACTGTGCAGGGTAGGTGCACAAAACATCAGAGTGACTTTGAAGCTGGTAGATGACAGCATTAATCTGGATCAAATGTGGTCAAAGGTACATCTCGCCCACATTTTATGGTTGAGATGTTTGATCTTACCTTCTTTGTAAGCATTAGGTCTAAGGTAAGCCTAGGGTGAAGTGTCAGTGGGATTATCTTTCATTAAATTTTATTCCATTATACTCATTCAGCTGGGAAAGACAGAGGCTGTGAAGGGTAAGAGACAAAAATAATAATGAAGGGGTCTTGAACCAGATCCCATCCTCAGAACATCGTAACTGAACTGTGCCTCTAAAGAAAAGCCCTTAGGAGTATATGCAATAATTGTCTTCGAACTGCGGCAAGAGATTTTTGCACAGAAATGACGTGGAGTGAGTTGGATTTCCCAGGGTCAGGAGGTGCAGTTTTCACTTGTCTGTCAGCCTGAGAGCTGTGGGCACCAGCAGTGCCCAGCAGCATCCCTGCTCCCGTTGCAGTGCACGGCGGGTTCTCCAGCTGGCTGGAATGGCAGGCGTGCAGCGTCACCTGTGGCCAGGGTGTGCAGGAGCGCGTCCGGCAGTGCGACAGCCCCGTGCCGGCCAACGGGGGCCGCGGCTGCCAGGGACCGCACAGCGACCTGCGCAGCTGCCAGCGCCAGCCCTGCCCAGGTACTGCTGCAGCACACAACCCCACACGGGTCTGGGTTGGAGGGACCTAAAGCCCATCCAGTGCCACCCCTGCCATGGGCAGGGACACCTTCCACTAGCCCAGGTTGCTCCAAGCCCCGTCCAACCTGGCCTTGGACACTTCCAGGGATCCAGGGGCAGCCACAGCTTCTCTGGGCACCCTGTGCCAGGGCCTCCCCACCCTCACAGGGAGCAATTCCTTCCAAATACCAAATCTAAATCTCTCATCTTTTAGTTTAAAACCTTTCCCCTGTGTCCTATCACTGTCTGCCCATCTAAGTCTCCCTCCCTCTATTTTGTAAAACCTGTTTAAGTACTGAATAGCTACAATGAGCTGATACTTTTAATGTGCCGTACTTTAAGTGCCCAAACAATGAACTTTTGTCACCATGGATCTTCATGGCAGATTAATTTTTTGAAGTAGTTGTAATAATTTTGGATTTTGTGAAAAGAAAGAGGAAATTTCAATAAATACCGCAGAAATACTGTTTAATGAAAACTGGGCTTTTCTGGTCCTTAGTGGATGGGAGCTGGTCGGAGTGGGGGCTGTGGGAAGAGTGTTCAAGGAGCTGTGGCCAAGGGAACAGGACAAGGAGCAGGACCTGCACTAACCCCCCGGCTCAGCACGGAGGGAAGCCCTGTGAGGGCAGTGTTCTGGAGTCAGTCATGTGCAATCTCAGGCCTTGCCCAGGTAAGAGAAGAGTAATTTAACCTTATTTGCATGAGGAGCTTCACACACTGGTCTCTTTGTTCTCCAAACCCAAATTATCTCAGCTTCTTTTTAGTTGTTAATTACTTTTTTTTTAATTGAGTGGCACTAGTTCTTAGAAACAGGAATCACAAATGTAAGTGTAAGAAATCTCAGCAATTTTTTTTTCACCAGTAAAAATATTAATTTTGTATTTTAATGTTTTCCAGTACTTATTACCCACATCCTCACAGTGTAAATTCTCTCTACTCTAAACCTATTCTGCAAAGCCAGGTAAAACGAGAAAAGAACCAAACCCAAACCACCGACTATTTAAAAGCTATGTAAAAATTATTGTTAATAATTTAAGACTTTATCTGTATGTTTTCCTCTGTTGTTATAATTTTTACCCACATTTTTCTCCCAACTACCTGAATGTTCAGGTTTCTTTCCTGTCACATGAGTATTTCCCACATTTGACAGGTTGTAGTTTATTCAGAGCCTTCACCAGTCATGTGTTCCCTTCTGTCCAATTTGCAACGTTTGATTTTTCCATTTTTCCCTGGCTCTGCTCCCACCGTGATGCCAAATGCTCATCCATGGGCCTGAGACTCATTTCTCTAGGTTTTGCCAGGAAAGTGAGCTCTTGCTGCTGCTCTTTGGCAGTTTTTAGCCAGGCTGCCTTGGCCCCGCTCAGGCCCCCATCTTACCCAGGGGGTTGGGAAACTCCAGATTTGATAAAGCATTCAGTTCTGATGTTGCACGGTGGTGGTGAGGTGATGTAGTCAGAAAACAGGAAGGAAGAGTCAGCCTCTGCTTGGCAAAGTGCTGATTGTTTGGGCCACTGCTCACGGCATTTCCTGGGGGATCTGGGATATCCCGGGTGTGTGTCTGTGCCGGGGCAGTGTGGGGGCATCTGGGATATCCCGGGTGTGTGTCTGTCCTGGGGCAGTGTGGGGGCATCTGGGATATCCCGGGTGTGTGTCTGTCCCGGGGCAGTGTGGGGGCATCTGGGATATCCCGGGTGTGTGTCTG
>VZRS01003928.1:0-49525 GCA_013398055.1 Ifrita kowaldi | reverse complement strand
CCCGGGGCAGTGTCCCGGGGCAGTGCCCGAGCGGCGGTGCCGTTGCAGTGGCCGGCGAGTGGAGCCCGTGGGGGCCCTGGGGGCCGTGCAGCGCCACGTGCGGGAAGGGCACCCAGACGCGGCTGCGGCTCTGCGCCAGCCCGGCCCCGGCGCACGGCGGCCCCGCCTGCCGCGGCCCCGACACGCAGCTCCAGCTCTGCCACCGCCGGCGCTGCCCAGGTGAGACCGAACTTCTTCCCTTCCGCTCCCCGGGTCTGCTTCGGGTGTGGTTAATACTTTCTGATTCTAAAAGTCTAATCCCTGAAAAAACTCCCCTTCATGCTTTTTATTGTCACTGACTTTGTCACTACTTGGCGTCTGCTACAGACCCTACAAATGGGATTGCTTTCCTTGTCCTTGTTGCTTTATTTTACAGAAGCTGCATTTGCAATTACTGACAGTTAAATGATAGGTTTCTTAAATATTTATTTTAAAAATTTTCTTACGTTCTGTTATTCATTTATCCTTTTCTTCCACATTTCAATGAGTGCTTCATGAGAGGATAGGAAAAATCACATTTCTGAAGTAGGACTTTTATATTTGGCTGAGTGCAGGGATAACAGAGGGAAATTCCATGGATTGCAATGTGCACCATGATAGACTGAGCCTTCTGGCTTCATGCACCATTTTGCTCCTGCCAGATCCTACACTGAGTCCTTGCCATGACTAGGAAGTGGTAGAAGGGAGTACTGACCTTGTGATGGTGGACTTTAAAGCCCATCTCATTCCACCCCCTGCCATGGGCAGGGAAACTTTCCACTAGCCCAGGTTGCTCCAAGCCCCATCCATCCTGGCCTTGGACACTTGCAGGGATCCAGGGGCAGCCACAGCTTCTCTGGGCACCCTGTGCCAGGGCCTCCCCACCCTCACAGGGAGCAATTCCTTCCCAATATCCCATCTAACCCTGTCCGCTGGCAGTGGGAAGCCATTCCGTTGTCCTATCCTTCCAGGTCCTTGTCCCTAGTCCCTCTCCAGCTCTCTTGGAGCCCCTTTAGGCACTGGAAGGGGCTCTAAAGTTTCCATGAAGCCTTCTATTGTCCAAGTGAACACCTCCAGCTCTCCTAGCCTGTCTCCAGAGCAGAGGGGCTCCAATCTTAGGAGCAGCTCTGGGGCCTTCCTCTGGACCCTCTCCAGCAGCTCCACGTTCTTCCTGTGCTGGACCCCAGGGTTGGGGCAGCTCTGCAGGTGGGGTCTCACCTGAGCAGGGCAGAGGGGCAGAATCCCCCCTCTGCTGCTGCCCACACTGGGGGATCAGCCCAGGGCATGGGGAGTTCTGGTCCCACCTCACATGGCCAGGGGTGGACCCAGCAGCACCCCCAGGTCCCTGGGGAGAAATCCCTGAGTAGCTGAGATGCTGTAGGGAGTCAGTGACGTCCATGTTCAGTTTCCCTGATGCAGCCCTGCTGTGCTGTGTTACTGCTGGAGTCAGAGGCTGTAGCTGCCATGCCTCTCTCCGCAGTGGATGGGAAGTGGTCCCCGTGGAGCAGCTGGAGCGCCTGCAGAGTGTCCTGTGGGGGAGGCAGCAGGCAGAGGACGCGCCACTGCTCTGACCCAGCCCCCCAGTTCGGGGGACACAACTGTGAGGGAAGTGACATACAAATGGATTTTTGCAACAGTGATCCTTGCCCAGGTAAGTGCCTTGGGTGGGGCTGTTCGCCCACTCGCTGGGTTTGGTTCTTTCCTTTTGGGGAAAAAACTTAAGAAGTTACTCTCCAAGTATTTTCCAAGCTCGACTGTCTGGTTTTAAATCCCAGAGGAAGATCAAATCTGACTTTTTCTTGCAGTTCATGGCAACTGGGGCCCCTGGAGCAGTTGGGGAACTTGCAGTCGGACGTGCAACGGGGGCCAGGCGAGGCGGTACCGGAGCTGCGACAACCCACGCCCGGCCAGCGGTGGCAGGGCCTGTGCTGGGGCTGACATGCAGATCCAGAGGTGCAGCACGGACCTGTGCCCAGGTCAGTGCTCACAACAGCAGTGGGAATGCAGCTTTCTCTGCAAGGCTGCAGGGTAGACGTCACACAAGGAATGTAGACCATCTGTGGAAGTGTCCAAGGGCAGGTTGGACAGAGCTTGGAGCAGCCTGGGACAGTGGAAGGTGTCCCTGCCCATGGCAGGGGGTGGGACCAGATGAGCTTTAAGGTCCCTTCCAACCCAAACCAGTCTGGGATTCTATGTTTCTGAGGGCAGGAGTGTTCACGCCTGCCCATTAAGGTGGTTTTGTCGCCCTTTGAGCTATTCCTTTAGAACCTTGGTTCCTCCATGAAGGAATTGACTTCAGCATAACCTTTGCAGCCTGAAACATTTAAACTGAAAAACTGCTTTCTTCATTCTTTATTCTGCAGTGGATGGAAACTGGGGGCAGTGGCAATCATGGAGCCAGTGCTCTGCTTCCTGTGGAGGAGGAGAGCAGACCCGGGTGCGCCTGTGCAGCAGCCCAGCCCCGTTAAATCATGGCCGTCCTTGCCCTGGGGACTCCTCCCAGATATCCAGGTGCAACACCCAAGCATGTCCTGGTGAGTATTTACAGCCTGCATGCAGTGACTGTGGTGAAAGCCTGTGGCAGTCCTGATTTCACTGGTGCTATCTCTCATCTTGGCCAGTTGACTGGGTAATTTAATATTTTGGGCTTAAATCTGCTCTGCAACTTAAGCTCAGTTCCCTCTCCCCTGAAATACCCAACAGTGTGTATCACATGGGGTTGCATTTTGCCTCTCCCCGCTCCCCTACACAGGTGGACCTGCACGTGCCAAGGGCAGCGTCATTGGCAGTATCAATGACGTGGAATTTGGAATTGCTTTCCTGAACGCCACGGTAATGGACAGCCCGGACTCTGACACCAGAGTGGTACAGGCAAAGATCACCAACGTCCCTCGGACCCTTGGTAGGCCTCTTTGACTTTTATCTGTTTTTTCTCTGAATACACCAATACCTATGGTCTTCTGGTCTAAATCTGAAGGGTCACACTAGTTCTAGGTCTTCATATTCAGCTCCTGTGCATATGGGTCCTTGATGAGATCAAAGCTCCCTGATGTTCTGTGGTGTTTCCTTCAGGCCCAGCGATGAGAAAGCTTGTTTCCATACTCAGCCCAGTTTATTGGACAACTGCCAAAGAAATTGAGGAAGCAATGAATGGGTTTACACTCACCGATGCTGTCTTCAAGAGAGAAACTCAGGTGGAGTTTGCAACTGGTGAGTTCCCTGGGATAGACCAGCTCCTTTTGTGTCCAGTAAGCCAGATAGATGCTGCATTTCTGAAAAGACAGCAGGGGACCATTGCTGAAATTTGGGTCTTGTGCTTACATCAATATTTTCAGACTGACTGTGGCCTTCTGAGGCTTTATTCCAGCTTTTAGAGCTGTAGTTTGAAATGTGTCGTGTTTTTTCTCATGGGCATGGTACACCTTACAAAATGTAAGTATAACTAACTGGTCAAGGGACTCCAGATTCCGTGTGGCTGTTGGGAGTCTGTGTTTGGGATGTTTAATAAATCATTGTGCTGTTAAACTGCCAGGTGAGATCCTGCGCATGACGCACGTTGCCCGGGGCCTGGACGCGGACGGGGCCCTGCTGCTGGATGTTGTTGTGAGTGGCCACGTGCTGCAGCTCCAGTCGGTGGCTGATGTCAGTGTCAAGGTAAAGCTGCTCCAGGTACCACCCCTGCTCTTGTGCATCTGTACTCCTCTCACCCAGAGGAAAGCAGGAAACACTGAGTCCTGAAACCTGCTGCACTGTATGTGACTTCTTTTGTGCCTGGTTTGACTGATGATGCTGATGTTGCCTATGAAAGCAGAAAGTTCTCATGAGGTGTTGGTCTCTCAAGAGCGTGAGATGTTGGCAGGTAGTGTTGAGGAGGGTCTTCAGGGCAGTTATTGGTGGCTGGCGTGTCAGTGTTGCTTCGGGCCGAGCTAGAAAGGCGCATCTTTAACCTCTCTGACTTAGTGATTAGTAGCAGATAACCAGTATTTTACTGTATTAATCCCACCATGCAATAAATACACCTGAAGCTGTTGATACTTTGTTAAACTGCAACATGTAGTATGTCCAGTATTTATACCCCTCTTCAGTGGCAGAATTCTTCTCTGCCGATTGTTTATTTAGCACGTTTGTCAGCATCTGACTTCGAATAAAAGCCAAATATTTAGACCTCAAAAGATTGTTATTGAGGAGTAAGATATTTTGTAGAAGTGCTCTGCTGTGGCCTCCATCATCAGGATCCTCGGTACATCAGTCTGTATCTTTTTTAAAGTAATAGACCAGGCAGTGTTAAGATTCAACAGCTAAAATAAGAGTGAAAAGGACCCATGTGTGCAGTACCCTTTGCTCAGTGGTTAAGATAAGCCCCTTTCTCTGAACACATCTCACAGCTCTGAAGTCCAGGCCCAGGTGGTGCTGGTGTGGGAGCCGCTGATGGCCAGGGCTCTGTTGCAGGATTACACAGAGGACTACATCCAGACGGGCCCTGGGCAGCTGCACGCGCACTCCACGCGCCTCTTTGCGGCAGACGGAGTCAGCGTTCCCTACACCTGGAACCACACCATCACCTACGACTCCACCAAAGGCAGGATGCCCTTCCTGGTGCAAACGCTGCGCGCTGCCTCCATCACAGCCGAGTACAACCCGCTGGAGGAGGCCGTGGCTTTCAAAATCCACGCCTCCATTGCAAAAGGTATTGTTCTGGTCATTATGGGCATGGATTTGTGTGAGCAGATTTTCCTTTGAGAAGCCCTAATTAATGAGCATACTGGCCTGTTACTTTTTTTAACACTATTTGGGCTTTTTTTTTCTTTTTACATAGTAGGGAAATTACTCTGGTTTGGAAGTAAATGAAACAGTGGGATTGCCTGTCTCAGTCTTTCTTTTCAGTAACAACATTCTAAATTAAGTAAAATAAGGTTATTCCCACTTGCCAGACTAGGGACTCATTGTACAATTTGAAAACCAAGTACATGGTTTTTTTTAAATTTTAAAAGAGATCTGATAAAAGGGAATCTCCAGGTCAAGATATGCTTGTGATTAGATCTGGCTAAGCCTTTACTGAACTTGCATTTATTTCCTTCAACAATTAAGATACTGGTGTTTGGGATTTTTTTAAATTTCGTTTTTTAAATTTCAGTTTTCAAGCAGCCAAAGCCCCCTGGCCTTTGAGGAGTCTCTCCCTAAGTTTTCCATTGCAGTTTGTAGTACACACTTGTGTTCTTCTACAGTGATCGCCTAAGATTTGTGACATGGTGGTTTGTTTGGTTTGGGTCTATTGTCCTCCTTTTGTGTGAAGTCAAACTGAATGGTCTTTATTCTTTCAATAAGAAACTTTGCAGGATGCATTAGGCTGGGATGAAACTTGCAGCTCACTCTGAGGGAACCCCCAACCTGTTCAATGTTATTCACACCAGCTCAAGCCATGTAATACAGACTTTTAGTGACCAAGTAGAGAAACCACTAAAGGCTGGATTTAAAAGTTTCTGGTTTGTGTTGAAATATAATCAATATTGTAAAATTGCTGGGCTGCAATTCTTAATGTTAAAGTAATGAAATGGTCGTATTTTTATCCACAAGTGACAAGTGCTTCCTTTATCATACAGGGGACCGGAGCAACCAGTGCCCTGCGGGGTTTGCTTTGGACTCGTCTGGACCTTATTGCTCAGGTACTGACTGACATGGGTGGGTGTAACCATGGAGTCCTGGAGTGGTGTGGGTGGGAAAGGGCCTTAAAGATCCCCTATTTCCACCCCTGCCATGGGCAGGGAAACCTTCCACTACCCCAGGTTGCTCCAAGCCCTGTCCAGCCTGGCCTTGGACACTTTGAGAGATCCAGGGGCAGCCACAGCTTCTCTGGGCACCCTGTGCCAGGGCCTCCCCACCCTCACAGGGAGCAATTCCTTCCCAATATCCCATCTAACCCTGTCCTCTGGCAGTGGGAAGCCATTCCCTGTGTCCTGTCCCTCGAGGCCCTTGTCCCAAGTCCCTATCCAGCTCTCTTGGAGCCCCTTTAGGCACTGGAAGGGGCTCTAAAGTTTCCATGAAGCCTTCCCTTCTCCAGGTGAACACCCGCAGCTCTCCCAGCCTGGCTCCAGAGCAGAGGGGCTCCAGCCCTTGGAGCATCTCCATGGCTTCCTCTTGACCTGCTCTAAGAGGTCGATGTCCACCTTGTGTTTATGGCTCCAGAGCTAGACACATTATTAAACCACCAGAACCTACATCCCCTTTATTTAGAGTTCAAAGTATGTCCTTCAAAAAGTGAGTTATCCTTGCTAAAAGGGTGTGGATCCAAGGGCAGTTGAAGGCTTTACTTTTGTCCTCACCTCCAATATGAGTAGTGCCCAGACAGCTTTTAGCTTTATCAGTACCTCAGGTACACCTGGAGGACACTGAGCCTCAGGCTCTGCTGAGCCTGCAGAGCAACGAAGGACTTGGGTGACCTGTGTGGAGGAAAGGATGAGCGCTGGCACCTCAGACAAGAGCCCACATGTTCCCACTTGGGGGACGGAGGTGGAGAAAAGCACATGAGCGCCCTGGCTGTCTCTCTAGAGTCAGGATTGTTTTAGGGAGAAATCATCTGAGATGATTTTGTGGACTTATTTCATTACTTCTTGAAAGGTTGCAATTGAAGGGGATTGCTGGATCTGGTTTTGCCCTGTGGGCTTTCCCAGTCACACCCCTCTGAGGAAGGATCAGATTGGAGTAGTTTCTTCTGAAGTCTCACCAGCTTTTCAAATATTTTCCTGTTCCAGATGAAGACGAATGTGCTGTGGGAAATCCTTGTTCCCACACCTGTCACAATGCTGTGGGATCCTACTATTGCTCCTGTCCCAAAGGCCTCACCATCTCTGCTGATGGCAGAACATGTCAGGGTAAGAGAGGTGCTGCTGGGGACGGCTTGGATACAAATGTCCCTTAGATAATTTTAGGCCTTAAAATGCCTTAAAAGGCACTTAAATTGCTAAGGAGAGGTTTTATTTGGGCCATTTTCTCATTATAAGAATACAATTTATTGGTGGTATTCTAATTATTTCATAGCTGAACGTATTTGCAGCAGGTGTTTGTAGTTGCTGGTGCTGAAGGCACTGGTTAGCGTGTGTCCCCTGTGCCGGCTGTGCGGGGTTTGCAGCTCGTTTCCCTTGCAGACATCGACGAGTGTGCGCTGGGGGGGCACAGCTGCCACGCGGGGCAGGACTGCGAGAACCTGCCCGGCTCCTTCCGCTGCGTGCTGCGCTGCGGGAGCGGCTTCCGCAGGGCGCCCGACGGCTTCAGCTGCCAAGGTACGCACGGGCTGGGCTTGCGCTCGTCAGCCGAAACCGCTGCTCTCCGGCAGCTGAAACTCACTCAGAGGGGCGTCTCCAAGCATCCGTCTATAAATTTTCATTCTTAGGGTTGTGGATTTTTGGGGGTTGGGTTTTTCTATAGGTTTGTTCTGGTTTTTAATCTTTTGCTTCTTCTGTCTTTAGAAATAAATTTAAAATCCTATCAGAGAAGAACTTAGCGTTCTTGGGTTGTGTCCCATGTGCATTTTCTTGTACAAAGATGGGAGAGCAGCAAACACTCCTGAGCAGAACTCAGGTAATGCCCACGGGGCAATTCCGAGCCCTGGTGTCAAGGATTTGTGTTGTTCCACAGACGTTAACGAGTGTCAAGAGTCCAACTCCTGCCATCAGCGTTGCTTCAATACCATAGGAAGTTTCTACTGTGGCTGTGACCCAGGATTCCAGCTGAAGGGCAGAAAATGCGTGGGTAGGGATGAAGTTCTGAATGGCCATTCCCCCTTTCCAGCAGACAGAGTTCAACATTTATTTGTTGCTCTATTTATTTATGAAAGAAAATCCTGCTATGGATGATACACTTGATGTATATTTTGGAATCTGTCAAGCAGTTCTAAAAGCCAGAGGCAGCAGGAATTGGGCTGACTGATCCACGTGCATGAAATGATTCAATGCGTGGACACAGGGTAATTTCATTGCATAATTGAGTTTTTTTTTTTGTTTTTGTTTGAATAAGATGTCAATGAGTGCAGGCAGAATGTGTGCAGGCCTGATCAGCTCTGCAAGAACACCCGTGGTGGCTATAAGTGCATTGATCTGTGTCCCAGTGGAATGACCAAAGCAGAGAATGGGACTTGCATTGGTGAGTAGAAGCATTAATGCACTGTGTGGTGATGGGAAACACGGGGACAATGATGAGGTTTATCTTTTTAAATGATCCTGAAGATTGTCCATCTCCACTTATTAATATCTGCACATATTAAAGCACCAACTTGTTTTCGCTTATGGGAACATCTGTATTTAACTTTTTTTTGTAGATGGTTTTAAAAAGCAGATGTATCCTTGCCACCTCTAGTTCTCCACTGTTCTTAAGCAAGAACAGTAAGATTTTCCTAGGTGTCTTTTCTGTGTTGGCACCTTGATTTCTCTCAGTTATTCATTGACTGAAATATTTTGCCCTGTGTGTGCATGATTTCTTAAGAGTTGGTCTCAGGAGCTCTCAATCAAGATCACAGGTCCTTGTTGCTTGTCAAGGAGGGTTTTAAGCACAGTGGATGTTGTAGGTGGTACCAAAGCTTTTGTTCCAGCAGGATCATGGAATGATTTGGGCTGGAAGGAACCTTAAAAATCACCTATTTCTCCCCCTTGCCATGGGCAGGGACACCTTCCACTAGGCCGGGTTGCTCCAAGCCCCGTCCAACCTGTCCTTGGACACTTGCAGGGATGGAGCAGCCACAGCTTCCTCTCCCAGTAAGGGCTGTGCAGAGCTGTGACCGTTCCCTTGCCGTGTGCTGCAGATGTTGACGAGTGCCGGTCGGGGTCGCACCAGTGCCGCTACAACCAGCTGTGTGAGAACACCCGCGGCAGCTACCGCTGCGTGTGCCCGCGAGGATTCCGTGCCCAGGGCACGGCCAGGCCCTGCGTGGGTAAGCTGCCACTCAGTCCTCTCTGCTCACCTCTGCTGCTGCTTTTGCCTGGCTTTCTGCTGCAACACACCAGCAGTGCTATCCTATATATCCTTCCATAGTGGAAGGCCATGCTGTAGAGACAAGTTTGCTCTGCAGTTCCAAACTGCCCATGGAAAACAAAGTGTTCCATTCTAAACAAACACTCAGAGCTAAATGGTTCCAAACACAGATTGGTTTGGGGCTGTACTTTGAAAACTAAGTGTAAGAGGGTCTCAGAGCACTGGTGGATGGATGTGGCAAGTGACCACTCCACAGGAGCCCTCAGTTATAAAAATGAGGCGGGGTTTGTTGATGTGCCTGGCTGTGCCTTGGCCTGCCCTGGCTCTCCCCTGAAGGCAGTCACACAGAGAGTCATGTGGGTGCCCCTAGGGAGCACACCCCAAGGAACTGCAAGAAGCCCGACAGACCCAGAACTGAGTCCTGAACATCCCAAACACACCTATCCCCCCACCAGGACTGCCTGGAGTGTTCCCCAGCAGGCAGAGCACAGGGACCTGATCTGCTTTTCTCCCTCAGTGCTCCCTTCCTGGCATGGGCGGCTCCCAGCAGGGAAGGAATAGGATTCCTGGCACTCACAGGAATGCCAGGCATGCAGTCACTCCCTGTGCCATCTTGGCATAAAGCCACACAGGGTTTTCTCCCACCTCATGGGAGGCTCTGGAGCTCAGACATGGGGAGCAAGAGAGTCTAATGTGTGGGGCCAGTGCAAGTGGATAAGCACTTCCCTTGGCATTTAATAGACTTCAGGAAGGCAGTAGGATCATTCAGAATCATCTTTACTGCATTTATGTCAAATATTCAAAATAAAAGAGCTGACCTACCCTGACAATGAGGATTTCTGAATGTTGGTATGTGACACTTAAGTGAGGTTGCTTTTGGTTGCTGTAACGTATCATGTCAGAAAAGCATTCCTCCCTGATGACTTCTTCAAGATTAGCTTCCCTAAGTGATAAAGAGTTATTTTCTTTTTTTTTTTTTTTTTAATAACCTAAGATTTTGGACTGTCAAAAGCCAGGAATGTTTGGGATTTTTTTAAAAGAGATTAAATTGCACTAAGAAGTGTTTGGCTGTAGACCAAGATATTACTTCAGCCATCTGCCTCTGTACTGAAATAAAACCAATTCCAGACTCTTAACTTGTATTTAAGCTATTTAAACTTCTGACAGGAAAAAGCCAGATAAAGTCTGGGACTGTAGGTTTTCACAGAACACCAGCAGCCTTAAAGCTGCCTTCTGACCAAGGGCCACTGAAAGCTCCCTCCTAAAGTATTTTTATCCTTTGAATTTTTACGTTCCTAAAACTGTATTTAAAATATAGATTCATCCAAAGTATTAGTTTTCTTAATAAAATCTAGTTTTTATTGTCACTGTTGACAGTGAGCACAGGGAGGAGTTGAAAAGTAAGTAGGGCCCAGACTGAAACAGAAGAAGTGAACTTTGCTCCTGCCTGTGCCATTTTTACCCTGGGTAAAGCTCCTTGTGCCACAATTCCCTTTTTTTGTTTGTTGGATGGGGATAAGAGGCTCTTTTGTGACCGCCACAGATCTCTGTGAGCCCATGTACCTGAATTACAGGATTTCTGGGAGCTGTGTTGTTTTTTCTCCTTTCCACATAGGGGGAAGGGCTTTGCTAAAAGCTGCTATAATTCAAATAACACATGCAAGACTGTCTAGAATATACAATCAGGTATTGTTTTTCAAATTAAAGGAAGTCCGAAAATGTAGCTATTTCAATTTCAAAGTAATTTTACCCTGTTACTATAAATATTAGGGTTCCCATGCCTCAGTGGCCTCTTCTCACAGGGGCAGCCCTGGAACCAACGCTGGTGACTCCGTGCAGTCAGTTCTGCTTGTAATGCACAGGCTGCTCTTGCAAAAGAAATTGCTCACATTTTCACCTGTTGTCTTTCATAATTTCTATGCTAATCTTCTATTGCTTATCCACAACTTGTTCCAATAACAATGGTTGTCGTAAAGACATCAGTGTTAATTTATTTTAGGCAGGTACAGAATGTAAAAGTCAGCAGTGGACTGCTAAGGAAATGAGTTTGTTTTCTTTTACATGTATATGAAGAATAAATTTTTTATCTTAAGCACATCCTGAGATTAATGCACTTAAAATTCAGATTAGTTGTTGCCATACTTAAAGTGAAATTCTCGTTTGTAGCGCCTGAAAATTCTACCCTAAGGATAGTTCCACGAATACGTGAAGTTTCAGTTGTGTGTTTGCCAAATAACAGTTGGAAAATATTGTAACACTCTGCAATTTCTACTTCTGGATTTCCAACTCTTAAAGCATTTAATTATTAATATCCCCTTAAATGTATCAAGTATTAACCACTTCATAAAAATGCAGTCTAATGTTCTACTATGTTTCTGACAATGTTGATTTTTAAATACTGTTCTCATGAATTTGTGGCTTGGGGAGTAGAAACTCTGCTCAAAAGCCTCTGTTCAGAGGGGATCCAAATGAAACTGTAACAGCACTGGATTAATGGCATTTTAACAATAGTAATTGAAAGAATACACACTACTATGAAATAATTAAACTCTTATTGAGTTGCCATTAAGATCATCTTTAATTTCTAGTAGGAAAATGTTTATAATATATGTCAATCATAGATATGTTGTGATGTCTGTTATTAGCAGGTTTTTTATTTCTGGTCATTGCAGAGTAGTTTGGAATTACTAGATTTTTGTCTTTTTCTGGTGAAGAAATACTAAGTTTGAGAAGAAATACAGTGTGTATCAAATTTCCAGCTGAGCCTGAAGTAACTTGATAAAAGCTATAGAAAATTTCTTTCTGGTAGTGTCAGAGAGACTGGGAGAAGGTCCTGCACTCCCAAGAGCACTCATAATTACTTGGAGGGAAGGACACTCAGCATGTTGTACCCTCAAGGCCTTTACCATACTTTGTATGCTCAGCACTCAGTTTTGATTTAAGGATGGATATTTACTGCTGGGGTGGCTCAAATAACTTTGGACTGCAATTTAAACAACTGAAAAGAAAAAAGCATTGCTTAGCAAAACAGAAATAATTATATTTTTTAATTGTCCAGAAGTGAATTAATATGTAAAGTCTCCAACCTGTCACAGCTGGAATGACCAGTAACAGCATCAAAAGTTAGAATGTGGCCGACCCCCTGGATCCCTGGAAGTATCCAAGGCCAGGCTGGGTGGGGCTGGGAGCAACCTGGGATAGTGGGAAGTGTCCCTGCCCATGGCAGGGGTGTGACTGGCTGAGCTGTAAGGTCCCTCTGACCCAAAGCATTCCATGATTTTATGATTTCCCCAGCACGAGGCACAATAACCACGTTGGAGCCTGTTGTGCTTCCCTCAGTGTGGGGTGTAGGGAATTTCTAGCACTGTACTTCTCTGGAATGCTCTATGTTAAGCATCCTCTCTTAAAGAAGGGCCCAGCAGCTTCTCCCACTAACCTGTGGAGCACTTAAAGAAAAACCCCAATTGCTAAGAGAGTATTGAGCAGCTGAGGCTGAAACGAGGCTTCAGCAGGGCTCCTGTCCTGGTAAGCACAGTGGCATCAGCCTGTGGGAGAATGAAGGTCTCTCACAGTCCAGGACAGTGGATCCTGCCTGCTTGGCATAGTGTTCTCCATGTTTTACTGCCTCCAAATCTCGCTTTTATGTTGTCTTCATCTTGTTCCTGAGACTGAGATAAGTATCTGTGTGTATATAAATGTATAGTTATGTGTTGTTGTTTGTTTGTTTTCTCTCCTTTCCACATGGTTTGGGGCTCTGGATCATGTCACATGAGCAGACATTAATGAATGTGAACAAGTGCCTAAACCCTGTGCACTTCACTGCACCAACACCCCCGGCAGCTTCAAGTGTTTCTGTCCACCTGGGCAACAGTTACTGGGTGATGGGAAATCTTGCGCTGGATTGGAGAGGGTGCCAAATTCGGGTGCCTATTACAGTAGCTATAACTATGCTCAATTCTCCCCTGGGAGAGACAACCAGCAACTGCAGCACTATTACAGGCACTCCTCAAATCTCTACAGCTCCTTCTCAGAGTATAGGAACAGCAGAATACCTTTCTCCAGGACTAGAAGGAACCTTAGAGAAACTTGTCCTGAAGGCTATGAGGCAAGAAATGCCAGATGTGTAGGTAAATGTCAGTCCTATCTATGCAACTCTGTTTTGGGCCTTACTCGTAGGTTACTGTGTGATACATACCAAGGGCTGAGGGTTTGTGGTGCTGGGGTTGTGCTTTCTATTACCCTGGTCAATATTCAGAGGGTTTTGCATGTTCTGGTCTCTGCTGACTTGGCTCACATTGTAGCAAAAGTGTTCTCAAACCTCCTTGTAACCTCTTGTTGTAATTGTGCTTTTATTACCTGTTTGCAAAGTATTTCCCTGTTACTCTGTTTCTCCTGGCTGCACTAGCTCACCTTGGTGTATCTTCTCACTCTCCAAAAACCACCAGCAGCCCCAGTCTAGTCCCAGTGCTTCTGTCCCACTGGCAGCAGTAATCTGTGTCAGAAAGGTTTGGAATAAACACTTTAGAAGCAAGCACACTGGGGCCAGTGCCCGCAGTGTCACAGGACCATCAGTCACTGTCACACGAGCAACAGGCACAGAAGCTTTTAAATTATTTTAAGTAAGAAAAGGGGCTGCAATGTAATTTGGTGAGCATGGAGAGACTGATGGTAAATAAACAAATGGGTTCGTCAAGGCTTTGGCAGTGACAGCACAGGCACTTCTCCCCTGAGGAGGAGATGGGCACTTATGGGAACTGGGAAGATCCACCCCTGTTTTTTGGAGAGACGTTAAAAATGAATTAATAATTGGAAATATGCTTTTCTAAAGGCAGACTTTGCCAATTTAACTCATGTTTTGAGTATCTCAAGCAAATGACACTTCCTAGTAGGCATGACATCCTTCCAGGTAAATAGTGATCTACAGCAAGTTTCTAGTACTGCTGGAATGATACAGCAAGATGTACTGGTGAAAAACATGGATAGACTTTTAATTAATAAAAATTAAGGATGGGCAGACATCAAACCTTGTATTTAAGCTACGAAGAGCTTTCAGTAGTCATATCCATCTGGAGTGTTATGGTACAGGAGTTTAATTGAGAGGCCCAGGAATACACTTTCACTGAGGGAAGGAAGGGTTAGGCTCAAATTTGGATCTTCATCCCAGCTTCCAGTTGGAATTAGTTAATATTCCATGAATGTTAATAATAATATTATTCTATGAAACTTTCATTTCCTTGACTAAATATCTAAATTTTAAAATTACTGTTTAATATGAAAAATACCTCCAAATGATGCTTCTGTTAAAGAAAATTCTTTCAATAGACAACCATCAGGATTTGCTAACAGCACAGAGGTTTGTAGTCACATCTGTTTCTTTTCTCTGTTTGCATGGTGGTCTCATGCAACCCCTGTCAGTCAGAGGGGAAGCAAAAACCTTCCTTCCACTGATTTAACCATGCAAGTCTGAACTACTTTACTGCTGTCCTGAACTAGGCAGATGTTTCAAAAAGCCATTATAATTATAAATTATCTGTGTGTAAATCACACTAACGTGCTTTGAAAAGTTTACATAATGTGGTCTGGTACTGGTACTTCTGTATTTGAGAGGGAGATTGAAGAAAAAAAAAAAAGAAGAAAGAAAAGAACAGCATTTAGTGACAGTCTTCCCAGCCACCGAGCCTAATTCATCCCTCTGGCATGGGCGAGGTCGGTTTAAAAGGGAAACATCTTTGCCTGAGGAGGGAGTGGCTGTAAGCAAGACTCCCCCAGTGACGAGGCTTCTTCTGGCGAGATAAGGAGTCTGGGTGTTCCCTAAGCATGTTGCTTAACACCTGATGATCAGGCAGCTCAAATGGCTTTTGGGGGCAGGACTGTGTTTGTGTGACCCTGGCAGTGGACACAGGTGGCACATTCCCCTTTCTCCCAGAGCTCTGTCTCGGGACTGCTCTCCAAAGCTGGGATCTGTCACAGCTGCTCTTCACCGAGGGGAGAAGCCCCTCAAAGCTGACTTCAGTGCCTGCAGAGTTACAAGGAATGGCACAGGTAGGGAGAGAGGACACTCTAGTCTTAGATCTTCAACCCCATCAGAAAAAAAGATCCGGACAACTCCCACCAGCTCTGTCCATACACTTGCAGTACAGAAATAGGGGGAAGGTACCTGTGTTCATGGCAGGCTCAGGGAATGCTGAGGTGTTGGTGCTTCTCTCCACAGACATCGATGAGTGTGAGAGCAGAGACACGTGTCAGCACGAGTGCAGGAACAGCCTGGGCAGCTTCCAGTGTGCCTGTCCCTCGGGATATCGCCTCATGCCCAACGGCAAAACCTGCCAAGGTACGGAGAGCTGTCCCTGCACTGCTCGGGGAGAGGTCTGCAAAGAAACCAGACACAAACCAGGCCCAGGACATGGCTAAGCCACCTCTCTGAATTGGTTATGTGAGAGTCAGCATTCAAAATGTCAAGTTTCAGAAGTTTTTGTATTTCAGACTTTAATGTTTCATAAAACATCAGCAAACTGGACAATTGCAACTTGTAATTCTCCTGTGACCTCACATTCCACATTGAGCTCCAAGCTGTAGGGTCAAACAGGCACATTCTGGGCTCTGCTCAGCCTTTACCCACTTCAGTTTTCACCCTTTAATTCTTCTACCAGCAGTTGATCCCTTGCATGTTTTTCCATCCAGATATTGATGAGTGTCTTGAAGAGAACGTAAACTGTGGATCCAATCAGATGTGTTTCAACATGAGAGGAAGTTACCAGTGCATAGACACTCCTTGTCCACCCAACTACCAGCGAGAGCCGCATTCTGGGTATGTTTTAGTCTCAGCCCCTTCTCACCTGCCCCAAGCTCAGCTGCTTAACCTGTGCTTGTTAAAGAAGAAAATTTAAGTTTGCCTGACACCAGTAGAGCTCACAGTAGCTAAAGGTAAGGCATTGACAGAGGAGATCATAGAGTCACAGAGATGGTTTCAGTTGGAAGGGACCTTAGCAGAACATCCAGTCCCACCCCTGCCATGGGCAGGGGCACCTTCCACTACCCAGGGTGCTCCAAGCCCCGTCCTTGGACACTTCCAGGGATGGGGCAGCTACAGCTGCCCTGGGTAATCTGTGCCAGTGCCTCAACTGCCAGGGAAGAATTCCTTCCTAACATCTAATCTAAATCGTTCTAATGGCCTGACTTGCCATCAGCTTCAAAGCATCTGATACATTCTTTTAGACATGAAAATAATGTTACAGTTCCTGTTAAGCTTTGTTATTTCCCTGTTCTGGGGAAAAAACCCCATATTGATTTCTTTTAATATACACAAGGAAAAATAGGTTGTTTCATAGTCAGAAACCATCTTTTGGGATCAAACTCAACTGCAATGATGTTTATACTGACATGGGTCATCTCCTTTGACCTCCATTAGCACTGGCAAGCTGCACTAGCAAAGATTTCCTGTTTTAACTTTTGATTCATAGAAGTAAATTTTATTCTGCCCTTCATTCCAAATTCTTTATTTTATGAACTAAAGGACAGATACCTCAAATGGAGCTGCCCAGAACATTTTAAACTAGGTCTTCCTATTTTAGTGTTTAAGAGCACAGTCAGTAAAACTTACCCCATGGACTAATTACATCAGTGTAGCCAACATCTTTCTGAGATGATCCTGTGAGGCAAAAAGGGGCATTAAACTGGGCTGCAGCTCTAAAGGAACAACGGATGAAGAGCGCATAAGCACTTCTAGAGAAGTTTTAATCTGCAACAGGGTAAACAGGGGAAGAATTTCTCCTCTAAGACCTATCCCAGCACTTAAGATACTGTGCCTTCTCCCTGGGCTAAAACCTTCTGCTTCTTCCTAGGTTCTGTCTCAAGAGCTGCCCGGCCAACGACCTGGAGTGTGACCTGAGCACCTACGCCCTGGAGTACAAGCTGCTGTCGCTGCCCTTTGGCATCGCTGCGGGGCAGGACCTGATCCGGCTGGTGGCCTACACTCACGACCAAGTCATGCACCCCAGGACCACCTTCCTGATGGCAGACGAGGACCCCGCCGTGCCGTTCGCCCTGCGGGACGAGAACTGGAAGGGGGTGGTGTTCACCACGCGGGCGCTGCGGGAGCCCCGGACGTACCGCATGGGCGTGCGGGCCCTGTCCTACAGCGCCGACGGCAGCATCGAGTACCGCACCACCTTCATCGTCTACATCGCCGTGTCCGCCTTCCCCTACTGAGCGCCGGCCCCGACAGCGAGCCCGCGCCTCAACCACGTTCCCCAGGGCCAGGGGGTGCTACCGCTTCAGCCTGACTGCTGCCTGCCCCGCAGCGGGAGCCGCGGCGCTTCCAAGGGTGCTATGCTCTTTTTTCTTCCTCTCCTTCCCGGAGGCTGCCTCCCCAGTTCCACTGATCCAATTCAAGAGGAAGATCCATGGCTTTGAGGACCTGTTACCACTTGCTTTATTTATTACACTGGAATAGTAATTTTCCCCAGTATGTTCTGAAAACTAGCAGAGAAATCCATGTAGTCAAAGCAATAAGCAAGGAGCAGCCTCCACTGAAAGTAACTGAAGAAAACAAACCCATAATTTCAAGTGGTCTACATATTAAGGTTGCTAAGTGTTTTAAATTTTGTATCTATTAGATTTTTTTCCTTATCAATTACCCAATAGAATTAAGGCTGTGCTATACTATGTTGTGTGCTCAAACCCACCAAATGCCACCATGCCCAAGGGTTGCAAATGCTGAAACAAAGGACATTAACGTTTGTTTGCAGCTAACAAATCTGCAGGAGAATTTGGAACTGGTACCTTTGGTTTCCATGCAAGTGTAGAGATGTTGCTATTTTTTGGAAGAAAAAAACCAACATGGCTACTTCTACTTTATAGAGCAGGTATTTTATAACTTGTTTTTACTCTGCCGTTCTGGTATAGCCATTTATTTAACCCATATCCACTGCCATAGTCCCAGCTCAGTAAATGGTCTGGGCTTTTACGCACATGGAACATTTTTCTCCAAAGGTGATGTAAGTTTGGTTCAATAATGTCAATACACTGTACACAAGTAATTTTACCAAGATGTATTCTATTTTTATGGACGTGTATATATGTGGTTTTTCCTATGTGTATTTTCTATGCAGTATCTCAAGAGTGTTTTACAGTTAAGTTTGCATAAAAGGGCAATGCCAATACAATGAAAATAATCAAAAATAAAGGTTCCCATCACCTTTGAGACTGCTGGGAGTTTAATCTTTGAAAAAATTCTTTTCCGTTTCTAAAGCTCTTGCCCTAAGTCCATTGGGACAATGCAGAACCAGGGAGCAGCTCCAGCTCTTTTCCCTCTTCCTGGCACTCTGGGGTAGTAAGAGATTATCACCAGCTTTAAAGTAGGTTTTTAGCCACAGGGACAAATTGCCTCCCAGTGGCATTTTGTCCCTATTCTTGTATGTTATTAAGTAACTTTAGATATCCCCGCTCTCTGTGCCTTTCCAGTGCGCCAAGTGAAATAGTCCTGCAAAACAAGGATGACTTCAAATTACTTTGCACTTTATACAAATTTATATGAGTGACAGACTTGAAACTGAAGAGGTTTGCTTCTCAGAAACCTGACTTGAAAAATAAAAGCAGCTCGAAGAAGATAAATTCCATGAAAAAGACATGAGGGAAGGAGAAATGAGAGTAAGTTATAACAGGTACAGGTAATTCCCTCAATGTCTTTTAAGGATGAGAATTGGATTGAAAGTGATGTCCTTAAGGGAATCTCACTCCACTCCCAGAACACAAAAATTTCCACTCTGATATATTTCGTGAGAAGGGAAAAAACCCAACAGAGTTGACAGCCTTTAAAGGCAAATCTGACCCTAAAGGAAGTAACAGTCACTCACCACATGGAAGCCACTTGATCACTGCCACAGCCACGGCTCCAAGTTTGCTTTCTCATCCAGGCTTTCCAGGAGCCAGCTCAAGGAGGAGCTGCTTGTCTGTGTGGAAGTTGCTCCTTACCCTGAGATGATGCCACAGGACTGAGGGACCAGTGAGCTGTGGGTCGTGGTGGTTTTCACTCAGGGACTGGTTGAACGGAAGCACTGAGTAAAGGAGAACTTGTGTCATGGCCTTCTCTTATTTGGATATCTTGAGCTGTGTTACAAATTTCTCTTCTGCTCTATTAAAAAGATTGCAAATATGTTAAATTAGATCTCGGAGCAACTGCACCTGCTGCAGCTCTACCTCCACGAGCTACCTGGCCCTATTGCTGACAGGCTGGAAAAGCTGCTGGTTAGCATTAGTTTTCCTGGTCTAACTTGAGAAGTGGGGGGCAGGTTAGTACATGTTTGTGTGCCCACATGAACTTGGGTATTTGCTAAAGATTAAAAAATCTGCTTTTGTGAATCTGAATTTTAAATACAACAAATATTCTGCTGTGTTTATTACTGCTTTGGATAAGGCTGCCCAAACCTTAGATGCAATTTTCAGTGTCTGAGGGCTGTACAGTCATTTTGTCCAAGCCCCTCTGTTAGTCTGCAGCAATATTTGCACTGTTAAAAGTTCACTGCCATCCCATAAAAGGCTGATATGATCACTACGTCATTTGTCACAAAACAATTTGCAAATGCCCTCCTGTCACAAACAACTAACTAATAACAGCATCCTAAGAGCAAAATGTGAGAATGTGAAGTTCTTATTAAAAGATACCACACCACCAGAAAAGTAATATTTAAAAAATAAAGGGAGGTCTTAGGGAGAGCAATTAGTGAACAAACAGTTAATGCTCCCCTGCTACCTTGGGCCCGTGCTACTTGTCTTCTGCAAGAGCCTACTTTTCCCACTGCTCACTGGATTTTCTGGAGCAACATTTTCTCCTGGCCCGATTATCCGTGAAACACTGTCCTGTGCCATGGGCTCCTGCCTCTGTTCCTGGGCCTCACCTCTGTGCAAACGTAGCAACATTTCATTAACTACACTAGCAGGATCAAACACACCCCGTGAAAGATGGCAAAAGAGGATTTATCTCCTCTAGAGATTAATTTGTACATAGGGGTGGTTTCAGGGTAACATCTGATGGCATCCCAGCAGCTGGGCACAGAAGTCTCCTAGGCTCACCTCCCGGTGGGCACACCTTGGATCCCAGCCACCTGCTTGCTGCAGCAGTACCCAGAACACTCAGCCCATGTCTGTATTCCAGGAAAACATCTGCTACATCCCAGCCTTTGCCAGAGCACAACCAGACTCACTCTTCCTCCCAAAAACCACCCTCTCTTGGTAAAGCCTGAAGGAAGCTACACATTAAATACAGCCCTTTGCAAAACCCTCTGTGTGATTCCTTCCAAATCTAAGTTCTAGGAGAAGAATAAGGCAGGAAAAGGAGTTCAGGGATGAAACCAGGGTCGACTGGGGCCAGAAAGGATGGAAAATTCACAACCACCATCTTTTAAAAGGTGACTGATGCCCTAATGCCAACCCCACCTTAGCATCAGGTTTCTGTATCTCATACCCACCATACAAGGCAGGTGTTCAGGAACCAGAGGCAGATAAGGAATGCCCGTCACACCTTCCATAGGGATCCAGCTTGCCAGCCCCTGGAGAGAGGAAATCAGTCCACTGGGGTTTTGTTTTCGTTCACACACTGGCTGAAGTAAAATGCTAGTGCATGGGTACAGTAATGAGCCTGTGCTGGATGCACAGCACTGTGGGCTAAAGGGAAAACACGTCATCAGGTGAGATGGATGCTCAGCAAAGACCAGAGTAGCGGTGCCTGGCTGGGAAATGTCCACCTCCAAGTCAGATCCAGACAGCGGGTGTGAAACTAAGCCAGATGCTGAGTAACGCGGCCGTCATCGCTCACATCGGTGGGGCACTTACAGGCAGGACTCTGCTCTGGGGTCCAAGGGGGAGTTCTGGTGCCCTTTGACTTCAGAGGCATTTCTAGTTCTGGCAGCTCAAATCCAAGGCTGCTGCCAATAAAAACTTGGCACAGTGCAACAGTTGAAATCCATGGATTATCTTACGAGGCAGGAATCCCAGTGCCTGCCCCACTGTTGCACACGGGTGGGAGCAGGACACAGAGCACCAGCTGTGGGATCCCCCTGGCAGGGCTGCAGAGAAGGCACCTGGCACATTTCCAGTTACCCCTGTCAGGATATGGGATGTACAAACGTACGGATGAGCGAGGGCTGCTGGGCAGTGCCATGCTTTGTTTCTGCAGAGAATCCTGTGGGTGGATAAGGCTCTTCCAGCCCTGTGGGTTTCCGCCTCTGCTCCAGCAGAGAACTTTGATTCAGCCCAAGAACAAATGGATCTCACTGCCATCACTCAGCACCACACTGAAGTCTGGATGCTTAAAGCACCTTCTTCACCAGCACTCAGTAATGCTGGAGAGTCTGAATGGCTTAAGTGCAGCTGTATTTCCTGAGGGGAAATCAGAGACATGTTCTGCTCTTGCACATGCAGAAGTTGCCCAGTCATGCACAGCTGCTGCTCCACAAAGACTACAAGAACTCTTAGTGAATGACTTTATTTGCCCCTTGTAACCCTGGGCAGACTGAGAGGCACAGGATTCTGGGTGTGAGCTGGGACAGCAGGGAAACACCAGAGTGCCAGCTGATGGCCAAAGCTAAATGGGGCCTTAGGGATCACACCTCCAGCAGCACTGCACTAATCATCTCAACATCCCAGCAGTGCATCCAGCCAGGCCCTCTGAATAAGGTTAAATGTGATCCTAGCTGACTGCAGATTTTTATAAACACATTTGCTTGTCTGGACACACTTAACACAACTCCAATCACTTCTCAGATCACTGGATTCAAGGTTCACATCTTCAGTGCACAGCTGGTGCCAGATTCTTCTGCTTTGATAAGTTTAGTGTTAGAAAGGGCAGCAAAGGAGACTTGCTTACAGATAAAGGCACATAGATAAAAAAGGTGCTCTTTAGCACTGACATAGATTCAAATTACAGTTTATGAATAGCTAAATGATGGGGGCATCACAAACGTCAGCAAGCCAAGGGGCTGTTCACAATACAGAGCAAAGGTTAAGAAGTGCTCTGAAGTAATGCTGTGCAAGGAGAGGAGAACCTGTTATTTTTCACTGTATGTAAGCACTGCACATCTCCTGTGGTTCTTGATAGCTTAAGTGGTCTCACAATGCAGTGAGATGCAGCTGGCTTCCTTATTAATAACTTTGCATTGCTAAGGACTGAGACAAGCTCCCCTCCACACCTTTTAACAGCTTACTGCACAGCAGTCACACAAATCAAGCCCTGCCCTCCTGCTCGATCACAAGTGTTTCAAGGACCCCTCTCACAGAGAACACCTGAGAGGTATCAAGAGATCTGCACTGCACAGCCCACAATTCAAGCAAGGCAAGGCCAATCTCTTGCTATGCAAAACTGTAGCAGAGCCACTGGCAAACACGAAGTTTTACATAAAAGCTTCAGAAAAGGAATGTATCTAATTTGGGGTCTCCAACTTCAGAGGCAAAACCCACCAGCATCCCTGAAGAAAAGAATCTTGTGACTATTCCCCATTACCACTGTCCCTGATAAACACCGTGGCGCATAAAAAAGCCCAGTTCCAAACAGCATTAAGGTTCCTTCACAGGATTTTAGCTGCATTGTCTCTGGAACCTGCTGCTATAGATTTTAAAAATGGGGTTTGCAAATCTGGCAGGAGAATGAGTTCCCAGATACCACAGGAACAACTGGAGTGTGCCAGCTCTTCACATGAAGCAGGCAAATAACTAGTCCGGAGAGGAAAATGCAGAGTTCTCTGGTGCCACGGCATGACTGACTGAAATGGAAGAAGCAAAAGTAACACCTGAAAATGACATTAAAACACACACTGAAGGGACTACAGGAGCCCCAGTGATAAGCAGGGGAGGACAAAGCTCCCTTGCCCCAGAACCAGAGAGTTTCTGCTGAGATGTCCTAGCAGCTCCCACGCTCAAGAGCTTACGGGACGGAGATGGGCTGAGAAAATCTGCAACATAACCATCACTTCTTCAATTTCTCTTCTACTTAAAAGAACTGGACTTTAAATATAAGCCTTGTAAATAACTCTGATTGCATCAAATTTATTCATCCTTCCTCATCTGTCTCATCTTTCCTCATCTGTCTGTGAGCAGAATTAGCTCACCAGTATTCACTATTTACCAACCCTTCAGGCCAGTCTGCTTTTCTCAGCTGCTGTGGCCTTGTTGAAAAGGAAATATTGGTGGTTTTCTTACTGGTTGCTCTTCAGTGCTGTCAGTGAGGCAGAGACTGATAGAGAACCTCAAGTTGGGTGTAACCCTGCAAAGCCTCTGCCAAAATATTACCGCTAACATTTCACAGCTCATGTTTTGAAAATTTTTTGGATGCATAAACAATGTTGTCCTTTAATAGACAAGGCTGTAACACAGAAGTGGTTTGTGTTCAGCCCAAATGCACAGCAAGGTCATATCGTGGTGTTTTTACCACCTGTAGTAGCTTTACTACAGACAAGCAAAGAGCCACCAGCAATTATCAATGAGCCACATCTAATGAAAGCCAGTCACAGCCTTGCTAAAAACCCCAACTGCCTTCAAATTGGACACCTCAGCTAATCAAAATCTCTCTTAATCATAGAAAAGTTCTCAGCAGATAACTACAAGTAATAGCGAAATCTAGGTTTTACTTAGAGCTGATGTAACCAGAATGGTCCTAATATAGATCTGAAAATGATGAGCAGGACAGAAGGGCCCATTACAGAATGAATTACCATGGCATGTAAAAATGCACCTGCAGAGCAGCTAATGGAAACAGGCTGAATTGAGCTGAGAACCAGCTTTTTGGAGAAATAAAGCTGGTTTGGGGCAGTCAGGTCCAGCAGTGAAGTTCAGCACTGCTAGATTAGCCCGTTTGTTTACAAAGCCCTGCTGGTTCTCTAAATAAATCACACAGCACTGGTTTTGCTCCCACCTTGTACACTAGAAAGGAATAAACAGAAAATAACAATCACTGAATCTCCAGCCTGAAACTGGAATTTAAACAAGTCATGCTAAAGTCTGAGACATTTTCATGATTTAGAACCACGTGAGTAAATTGCCCATTTTCACAAGTTTTTGCAGTATTTTGACAAAGTCCTTTGACCACCTAAAGCTGAGCTGAGGAAAACACAATGGATGTTTGTTCCACCTGGCAAACCCCAAACTCTCCCACTTTTCTGTCATCATTTGTGTCTTTCAACAAACGCTTCTGATACTCAGGTACACATCCAGACAACATCTTCAAATTAGGTATTTGGTCCCAAGTACACTGAAGTCAAAGTCCGAGCTTTATGTATCTGAGCATCAACTTCTCAGACACCTCTCAATGACAGCAAAAACCTTTCCTCTGATCACAGCAAATCCTTTTCCCCCCACTCACAATAACTCTGAGTACTGCTGCAAAGACCTTGATCTTAGTCTACTAACAAGCATCTACTTCTTTCCTTTCAAGTCCTCTGCAGCCTGTCTTTACTGCCAGGAATCATCCTCGCTAGACTTCCAGATCTGTTTGCTCTTCCTCTCAAATTGGCCTTTTTTTCACTTGGCAGGAGTTTGCTCCTTGCACAGAACCACTTCATTTTATTTTTTCCAACTCTTTCTCCAGAGTACTCCTCTGCTGGGGTGTCATTAGAGATAAATGCAACAAAGATAGTGAAATGCATAACTACAGGAAAGGAGTCCAACATCATTTCCTGTACAAGTTATCTAAAAAATTCGTTTTGAAAGCTATTAAACAGCTCCCAGTGTAACACCATGTTGGTGAACAGCACTTTCATAGTGATTTCCCTTACAAGAGGGTTGGTTATTGAGCTGTATTTCCCAGTTTTACAAACCCTGTATCTACAGTCCAGATAAACTCCATTCCATTACAGACAAAGCCATGTGTGCATGGATTTTAGGACCTGTTCCACAATGTGCTCCTGGGGGAAGGGCAGGGGGTTCCTCTGGCTCACAGTCTTATATAGTATCTTACGAGTGATGCACTGATGTTTCCCACTGATACCACACCAAAACCCCTGATGGAGAAGTATTCTCGAACATGAACACTGCTACCAACAAGCTGGAGTTTTACCTGGCAGGATTGACTGGAGGAGGCCTTGTTGCTCCACGGGAGGGGACAGTGACAGAGTAGTGGTGCCAAAGGAAGGTCCCACTGGCATCAGAAGTCTTGGACTGCAGGTCCCAACGAGACTTTGCCATCAAATATCAGATGCTGCCACTTGCACTTGCAGGTCTCAAATGCTGGTCACAGAGACAAAAATTCCCTAGGTCAGAGACATCCATGAACATGAGGGACTCAGCAGTAGCAAACCCCCAGGAGTCACAGACAAACCTGTGGTACATCTAAATCAGAAAGGGCATCGGGGCATCCACAAACACCAGGTCTTGTTTACTTTACACCATGGATTTACGGATTTAGTTCAAGTGGGAGCTGTCACCAATTCCTGAACATCCTGAGCAACTACTTAAGAGTAAACGAGCACTTATCAGCGCACCCACAAGCCCACAGCACACTGGGACAACTCCAAATCAGAAACCAGAATTTAAGTCCATATTTGCTGAAACAGTGGGTAGGTATTTTTTGTAACTATAATTGGGATTTCATTCTTTTGTTTTGATTTTTTGTAAGATATCAGAACATAGAGCATGAAAAAGCTCTGCTACTTAGCAACCAAGCCTGCAGTTACAGGTTTGAGCTTAGTTCTGAACTTCTGGGATGAAACTCTATTTTTTTCAGTATTGTGTCCAGCACGAAAGGAATATGTACTTGTAGTGTTTATAAGACTGTTGGCAGAAATCAGGGTATATTAATTACATGTATCAAATGAGGGTTCATGTTCTCACACGGAGGTAGAAAAAGCTCTCTACGGATGCCTGAACAAAGCATTGCATACATGCCACGCATCCTTATTTTTTATTAGTTATTATACAGTTTCACCTGGAGTATTGTATCCTGTGTCCCCACGTTCCAAGTGAGTTGTAGATGCCCTTTGAGAGAGACTGACATGAAAAACAACCATTGCTGTAGCCTGAATGGTCACAGGTTAGATAGCCCTCATCCATTGATAGGTGTTCTCAGAAGACTGAGATTTTAGATGAAATCTGTTGTGTTTTAACAACAAGAAAAAATTAAAATATTTTAAGAATTATAATTTCTGTGTCTGTAGCAGGACTGATATGTCAGTTATTCAGTCAATTTTCTACTCCAGTTTTCCATAGACATATTTTGTAAGTAAAGATAATCTTTGTTTGAATTTACCTATTATGCAGTGGTGGTTTATTTTTAAGCTGTTTTGGTCCTACATTAAATACATTTACTTTAATAAGATGAGCAACAGTACTTGTAAATCAGAACATCTGGAAATGCCTGCAATCTGCCAGACAGTCTTGTGCAAGAGTAATCGCTCCAAATAAATGTTATTTGCAATGCTCTTTAATATTATGCCAGATAAAGTGATTATAAAAATGTAAAAAGCCTAAAAGGATGGGAGTAACATCAAATCCCTGAAATCATCACCAAGTGCCTGTATTTTCTGAAGTTCATCTATGAATCACAAAGCAAACTACTGTCCTGGCAGGACCCAAAGGTCCCAGAACGGGAACATGCATGATGTTCACAGGGGAAAAAAAGGAAAGAGAAAAATTGAGCAAAACCTACAGATTGTCATGTTCTATGGACAACTTCATTGTCCAAGGGAGTGTTCATAGATTAAATGAGACAGTTAAGGGTGACACTTTGAATTAAAATGCTTTCATTAACAAATGCAAGGTTGGAATGGGCTTCAAAAGAACATCAGCATGATCTTATTTATCATTAGGCCAATATCAATATTTCATTAGGGCATAAATTATAAGGAGGAACTAATGGCAAATATCTATACTTTCTCACTCTTCACTATTTAATGATGTGATTTTGCTACAAGCTAGGCAAGCTGCTTTTAAGTTATCTTGTATTAACCTAAAGTAGTGTTTCAGAGAGATCATCTTTGTCATTGAGATAGAAGTTTAAATTTTAGCTTTGGTTTCAAAACTGGGTTAAAAGGCAGACTAGTACTGTGATCAAAATGCTCTGATAAGCAACTACAATTATCTACTTAAACATTGCTTCTGAAACTAAAAACACCCAAAACAACAAACCACTGGCTGGGAAACTCCTGAGGAGCAGGAATGAGTATTTTTCACAATTTTATACACAGAAAGCTGCAGATGCTACACACCTTATCTTTTACAACTACTGGGGTGGTTTTTCTGACTCTTATTCTCGTCAAAATTTGTTTAAATTTCACAGTTAGGAAGAGAAATCAATAATTGAATGACAGAGCTCACAGAAGTGGGGGGACAAATTTCAGGGGAGTGACTGAGACATTCTCCCCTCTCACTCCAAGCTGCTGAGAAAGCTGAAATTACCCCTACAGAAGAGGGACTGAAGTAAAATATTGGGGCCATTGGCAGTTGCTCTGCAGCACCAGGAAGCTGGGAAATGAGTGGTTTTGCCTCTCCATTAATTATGAAATGGCAAGGTTTTACTGGCTGCCCAAAGAAGACTCCAACAGACAGCTGTGATACACGACTTAGTGAATGGAAATACATCAGATCCGTTTACGGTGAAGTAACGTCTCCAAAATAACTGTCCCTGCTCTACTGTCTTACAGCAAGAGCCTTCCAAAATCACCTCAGGTTCCTGCTACAGCCTCAGCTTCACTGTGCTCTTACAGCAATGCAGACTGAGAGGGCAGCCAGGGAGGGACACAGGGAAGGAACTCCTGCCACCAAGATCCTTCTCCCACCTCGTTTGAAAATGCATCCAACTCCCTCTTAAAACTCATTTGGTCAGCAGGCTGTTCCCATGCCTTGGTGATATAATGCTTAAGAACATTCTAATTGCCTGCAGTCTTTCTTACGAAGTGCTTAAAATGATTTGATTTGGCTGCTGTTGCTAAAGGTTTTATTAAACTAAAATCTCAAATAATTCTCTTCCTCTCGGTCCCTCAGATCGTTACTGCCTGGAGGTATTCATGCACAGAAATCAAAGCCCTTCTTTGCTGGAATTAACAAACTAAACTCTGTACTTTCCTCTTGCATCTTTCCATTACTTTATTTATTATTGCAGCCTCTTCTCATTTGTCTTACTTTCAGTACCTTGTGCTCAGGCAACCAAAGCTGCTCACAGTATCCCATATCAGCCTAAAAATATTAACCAAGCCCCATGGTCTGCTTTCACTGAATCCAAGTCCCTAATTTCTGATCTGTGCTGGTCTAAATGTCACCAGAGGAGTTTCAACAGCTTGGCACAATAATGGGGCAGTTTTATCTGGCCACACAGTGAAGTTCACTGAGTAACCCGAGCCCTCAGGAGCAGAGCACCAGGGCGTTGCCATGAGGTAACACAGAGTCATCAGCCCCAGCCGGAGCCCTGGAACAGGATGTTATGGATATAACATCAACCCGAAAATGGTGCCAAACTTCTGCAATCCTTGCAAATTCCACAGCCATCTCCCCCACCCCTCCAGGATTCCCAAAGACAAAAACACTTAAGCCTATCTGCTGGCAGGGGGGGCCGTTCCTGGCCCCTCCATGAGTGAGTATTCCAGGCAGTGCCTGCTGCCCACGGCCTGGTAGCTGCTCACTGACGCCAAATCCTCCTTGTGCTCTCATGTCCTGTGTCTGCAGCCCAGCCCATTCCCATCAACGCCCCGCTGGCCAAACAAACCAGCACATCATCTCCACCAACACTGAGGGACTCATTGAGCGCTCAGGGCCTCTCAGTCTCTGCTTACGCCTTCCAGCATCTCCTTGACTTTCACTGCCCAGGTTCAACTTGCCTCCTGCTAAGTTCTCGTTAATGCCATATTTAAAATTCACCTGAACCGGCCCCATTTCTCACTGGATCGAGTAATGCAGCTGGTTAAAACACAAGGTCACCCCCTGCACGGTGCACCCTCTAGCCACCCGTATTTCAGTAAACCTGAGGTGAAACAGAAGGGCTCGTCCCACATGGACACCAGCTACAAACCAGGATAGTCTGATAACAGTGCCAGTCTGTCCTTCATGTTTTCCACATGAGGAATACTGCAAAGAAACACCACAACCATCTCAGCAAAGCTTCAAGACAATATTCAGGATTTGTACATATTCTGAAACCACTGTGAAACTCCTGGGAATTTAAAAGCATCCTAAGGTTTGAAATTTGTTATACACAGATGGAAAAAAAAAGCTTGGATGTTTTGTGGCTTTCCATTTAGAGGTAATAGACTGGAATACATTCCAATAACATATATTTTACTGACATAAATAATTAATTTAGGAAATTTTCCTAGTTAAATGATCCTTTCTTAGGATCATTTAAGTAACTACTTGTTGCAAGGTCCTAAAGGAAATATTTATCATCGCATTTATAAAGTACTGCAAATAACTGAGTTTTCCTCTTTGGTCTTCACTCTGGGCAAAATAGGCACAATTAATATTCAAGCTTTATCAGAGCTTCCTATAAGCTTGGAAAAATATCCTGTATTATCTCTGTTCTATTTCAGAAATAAACCCCTTTAACCTAGCCTATGCTCACAGCTCTAGTATTGTTATATAAAAATCACTGTAATGCATTAAAAGTAAGCATCAAATGGATTTGGAATTTAAATACTTATGTCTGATATCTGAAACACTTTGCTTATAAAACGAATTTTACTCAAGCCAAAGTCACAAATTTATCTTTCTGTAGGCTAAAGGGAGCTAAAAAATATTCATAGAAACAGATGAGAGTATTTAGCACATTAACCCAACTAAAAAGGTCAAGCATGCCCAAAACACAAAGAGAAGCACCTTATCTCTATTTATAATTTAGATCTTTCTAGTTTAAGCTCATCTCATACTTTCACACTAGAACAGGTTTATTAAGATACAGTGCCTTCACAGGAACCCTTTATCTGCAAATAAAACTTGCATCTTTTTGGGCATTCTGAAATTAATTTCCTAAAATTTGACAGACAGCCTGCAGTCCCACTGCTTTAGCTTCTCCATCCTTACATCTTTTCCAGCAATTCTTCCTCTAGTAGATGTCAACTTTATGGATTCTAAGGATCATTTTGAAAATGTGGTGTTCATATCACAGTTACATCAAATTACTTTAATTTAAAAGTTAAGCTAAACACTTAGAAGGACTTGCTGTTCTCCTGAACACACTGGTGAGTTTGGAGCATATCCTTAGTTGAAATGTATGCTATATTCTTAGATACTCTTGAAGAATTAAGGAAAAAAAGATTGATTGAAACATCAAGAGATCTGAATTTCCACTGAGCTTGGCATGAAAGGTTGAGCAAGACACTTCTCTTTCCAGCTCCTTTTCCTTTCAGTGTATTCAGGACAACCATGAACCCATGATCAGGTACCAGGAGAGGACCATTGTAGGATCTTTCTTTGGGCTGTTCTTCCTCATGTGGCCCTCACATTCATCTGAGAGTTCATTTTCACTGCTATTTCACATCGCTGTGTAGTCACTAAGCTCCTGTGGGATTGGCTTTGGCATGCTGTTACACTGAGCTTTCCCATAAATTGTGTCTGTCCATCCTGCTCATTTCTCACATCCAGCATTTAACAGCAGCAAGAATTGGGCTGAATCATTCACTGAAGCACAGGCAGAGCCGGGGCTCTAATGTTCATTGTATTTTGGCACTTGCACCTCCACTCCATGCTCAAGGTGTTCAGTCCTCAGCAGAAAAGGAAGCAATTAGCAATGTCATTTTGTTGCTGATGGGATTTCTGGAAGGCCATGCTTTTAAGCAGCAGTTATTGTACAGTACTATAATTATGCAAATTCTTTTCTTTCCAGTCTGATTGAGCCTTTATGACATTTGTTTCTCAGGCACAGCACCCATAAACACAGGATAAATTATGTTTTCTTGTAAGAATATGCCTATGTCAACCCATATTCTTTATCCCTAGGATTTTCTCTTATTTTCTGAAAACTAACTTTGAGCAAAGGATGTTGCCAATTCCCTGAGCTCAATCTTGCAGGAATAGAATTGTCTTAAGGGTGGTGCGTTATTTATAATTTTCATCTTCAAACCAACTGCTTTGGTCACAAAAACATATGACTCATTCTAAAGTGAATAAAAGAAGGCTGCCTGTAAGAAGTCCCATCCTCCAGATACATCTCTGATGATGTACTGAAATCAGATTGTTACGTGCAGAGGGAACGGACTTTTTGTTATTTGGTCTGAAAAGCACCTTCCTTTTCCTTTGGAAGAAGGGACGCTTATAAGGATGACCTGCTACTTCCCTTCAACACCTTCTCCTGGCATGTCCCTTACAAATGCACCTCCCTCCTCACATCGGAATCTAACATCCAAAGCCTGTTCTAATCTTTTGGGATAAGGGAAAAAAAATATATATATATATTCCTTCCCACTGTCTATGCTAGAAAAGAAATCTTCACAGTCCAGCCAAGGGTCTGCTCTTTTTCGTCAGAAATAGTAGAAGAAATAGTCTTTCTTCAAACTAGGCTTTTATTGCAGGCAGGTATTATCTATAAACCTGTCAGCCCATCAGAGAGTGATGCAAACTGCTCGATTCTCTACTGGAGAGATTTTCTTTTCCTTGCAGTCCTCATTAGAGTTCGGAGTCCCCCAAAGAGATGAGTTAAAGAGCCATCAGCACAGAGAACACTGCGACAGAAACAGAGCATGTTTGGTGACACTGACTCATTCTCAGGTGTCAGTTACAGAAAATACAGGAAAAAGTTGCCAGACTTTGGTGTTCCTTTTCCCTTGACAGTGATGCCAGCCAAGGTGCAAAAGCCTGTCAGGTGCACCTGCACTCCCATGCTGTGCCTTGGGGAAGAGAAAGGTGTCTTTTCCTGTTGCTGACTGGTAATTAAACACGTCCCAGAGCACAGCAGTTGATAGCCCACATTCTTCTCCTAGACATGCATCATGTTCATATATTCTATAAGGGGGTGAGTGAGCTGCAATGGAGAGATGCTTGTGTTTTCTCTTTCGGGAACATTACAAGGGTTTGCTCCCTGGCTGTTATTAAGGCTACAGCTTGTGATGGGTTTAGTCTAAGCCCTGGTAGGGTAAGTAATACCAATAACAGCAGTCAATAAAATGGGTTTCTGACACTGAAGTTTCCTAAATGTTAAACCACAATATAACATACCCACCTATGCAGTAAAAAATACTATTACGTATTTAAATATCACATATTTACAGTCAAAGGTTGACATCAGTACAAATTAGAGCTCTGTAAAGTACACCAGAAAACCAGTCCTGGGACTTCAGACTCTAAACACAGAGGCAGCCCGCAATTAAAACCGAGACACGTCAACGGCCGAAAACCTATATACCACAGAGGGCTCCAAATTTCATAATCCTTATTTATAGGTTCTCACCCTGATCTTAAGTACCAGATTAGATTTCTCCTAACTCTAATCCTATCTCTGCAATCCCCACATAATGTATATATTGCTGTGCTAAATTGTTAAATCCAATCTTCCTTATAGGCAGAGATTAGTCCCTCTATAAAATACATGGCTGTGGGTCATGTCTGCTGACATTTTTTGAGCTGTAGAAGACTAAATATTGACTCCAGCCCACATCCTTAGGCTAACCTCAATAATAAGGCCAATCCCTACAGTAACATGTGAAGCAACTGAAACACACAAATCTCTGAAAATTTAGACTGAAACGGAAATGTATAAATTGAACTTTAATGAAATACACTGAAATGCTATTGCTAAGCATATGCTGAATGTTAGCCATAAATCTCAATATCGTGAAGACCCCAGGCTGAGTTTTACTGTGGAGATCAATTCCTATGATAATGCAGAAGGCAAGACCTTTGTCAGCCCTCAGCCCTCCTTTTTAACCTCTTAGTGCCAGAGCTCCAACACCAGAAACCCTGACTTTGAGCCCAAATAAATGCTTAGTAATATCAGTATATTGATCAATCCCTACAGTAAATGAGGGCAGAAGGGCCATGCCCGGCACCTCCCTAAAACTGAACACCACAGAGTTGAATCACTGATTTATAATCTAACTTTAATTCAAACCATAGTTAATTTGAAGTCTAGAAAGGGGATGAATCATTTAAACAGAAAAGCTGCCAACCCTCTTCTAACTCCTTGGGCTTTTAAAATCCACAGGGGCTCATCTTTCCAAAGCTTGACCTTGATCCCAATCTCCAGCATAGTCAGCCCTCAGGAAGGATATGGGGACTAGCTCAGATCCCCAGCCCTAATAGCTGTGAGTGCTGGCAGTCCATGCTGTGAAGGAGAACTGTTTAGGAGAGGTAAGGAACTCCCTGCCAGAAGGGAGCTCTTACCACCCATGCTGGTGCCCTTGAGAAACAGGTAATTACATGGACTTCCAGTTTTAGATTTCTAAAACCTAATACTCAGTTCTAACTCCAGACTTAATTATAGGCAAACAGAAGCCAATGCCTAGAAATTTCCTGATATATCAGAAAGATATTTAGATAACAACTACAGCTTGAGTTTTTTTTAATTTTATTTTCCCTCATCAGATAAAGTCTAGAATTTTGTCTTTATTCCAGATTATTCCCACTTCAGATCAGCACTGCACAACCTCTGATATAACATAGCCTTGCTGAATAATTTACATATTTGCCATCATTTCATTTGTAGATAGAAAATTCCTGTTATATTTGAAGTACAAACTCAGAGCTGCTGAGCCTCGGTGCCCTGCTTGGAGCTGCTGCAATCATGCTGTGCTTGTGTAACTCTTCCAGGAGGTCTGAGAAGAAAACTGCTTTTTTAGAGGCAGAGTTCATGTTGAAAGCATTAAAAGAGAATACAGCAATTTCAAAGGTCATTGAAACTGAAGGGGAAATGAACATTTTCTCGTGTTTTAAATACCTTTACCTCTGCCAAAGAAAAGGGGATTTATCATGCTGAGACAATTCCCTCTGCCAAACACCCAGGCAACACTTGCTCCCTGTAGGTGTCTTTAAACAACAGAATCTGAATAGACAGAAGGACTGAACGTTTCAGAGGAATAATTCAGATTCTTGTAAAACAATGTTTGCAGTAAGAAAGAAAGCAGGTTCCACAAGCCTCTGGCAGCTTTAACCAAAGCTTTCTCCACTACCATTAATATACAGTATTCAATACTGCCAGGAGAGTTTTTTGTACAGGAGCCTGTTGTTTGACCTTTGAGACCTTCCTGTTGAATGTTGAATGTACATCAGATGTTACTATTCAGTTCTCACTCTGAAACCAAGCAACAGCAGAAAAGGTCCAAAAAAGAAAATAAAACCTCTTCTCAGAGCAGTGTACATTAAAATCTACTCGTCACTCTTCTGTACAATTATGCTGATCCAGGAAGATTTCCCCCCTTGCATATACACATTCAAACAGATCATTTTTGCTCGAGTACATAGGAAGTGAAAGCTTTGAAAATGTGTTAAAAGAATTATTTATAGTAGCCTGAGTGTGATGTCTAAGAAAGATGATTCTTCATGTTACAAGAAAATTACTTCATACCAAGTCTGAAAAACCCCGTCTGACGCCTTTTCACTGCTCTTTTGCTAAACTGAGGGTGTTATTTGTCAGCCATATGAAAAGTGGTGACTGTTTCTGGGAGCCTCTATTAACTGTCCTAAAGGGGTAATGACATAACTGAAATGAAATAATTGTCTGCATCTTTCATTCCCAAGATCTCCAGGAGCTAGTGCTAATTCAGCTCCTACTGTTGAACTGAGAATTCTGGTTTAACTGATAAACAAAATTTCTTACATTACAGACAGACGTATATAACTTCTTGCTCTCCTACATTTACCTTTCTCATGTTAATTTTCTTCATTCTTCTTATCCTGGGCCATTCTTTACATCAATCAAACGTTGCTTGACTTTTTTTTTTCTTCCTATAGTTAAATCTCTTGTTTTCTTGCAGCTAGGATTCAGTAGAATTAGTCCATACACTATATGAATAAAAAAGAACAAACAGTATGAATTATATTTCATTTTGTGAGACATTTTTTATGAAACAGTACTCACTTTAATCAGCTGTCTGTATTCAAAGCTATAACCATTTCACTAGGGCCAAGTTAAGAGAGGAATAATTCCTGTAGGGGGGAAGAAAGAGAAGTTGAATATTTCTTATTCAATGAGGTCCTGTTCTGCCAGACATTCCCCAAAAGATTTTTCCCAGTAATTTTCTGCCACTAAAAGTCTGCCCTGTTGTATGAATCAGAGAACAGATTCCACATAAAATGAGATTCCAGTCTAGCTCAAATAAATCCATGCTCTAGCTTTGGGATAAAAACCGTTAAAATGATTTCAGGGAAACTTGTGAGGACCCACTGAGAAATATTATGACAGCTATAAAGTGATGTTCTTACGGCTGAGGTTCCAGAGAAGTCCAGACACATCCATAGATGTAACCAGCCAGCAAATCTGCTTCTCCTCCTCCTGCTCTTCAAGATGTTCAGTAATGTCTGCAGCTATACTGAGTTTAAAGGCTCTTCTGGAATAAAAAGATTTCTGCTACTGATATTGGTAGTACTATAAAAGTAACACAAACCTGTGGATTCTATCCCTCTTCCACCTATCATTATGGGCTCGGCTGAGATTTCCATGAGGACAAATATAATTTCTAAGTCATGTTTTCCTGTCTACTTCTTACTTAAAAAAAAAAAATCTCACCTTTTTCAGAATTGGAAATACAATAAATCTATATTTTCATCAGCTGGATGATGTATGTGAGCATTTTGAGCCTTGGTACAGCAGAATTCATTGTAGTACTACTGCTACTTGTAAACCACGGAAAAGCAAGGGTGTTAATATTCCTCTGTCTTAAAAGCCAGAGGAGCTCTTTCAAATTAACTTTTTTTTCTTTTTTTTTCTTTCTTCACAATCAGATAAAATATGCCAGTGAAAGGTAGCCAGTTGTGCATAGAAGAAAGAATTGTAATCCCAGGCCCTTCCCACATGAAGGCTTCTAGCTCCTCTGCACCATGCTCCTTCCTTGCCCCGCCAAGACCACAACCCGGAAAGTCTGTCAGTCCTTCCTGCAAGACCAAAAGTTTTCTGTGATTCTTCATAATTTTTCTTAGTTACTTTAGGGAGACATCCAGCACTCTCCATTAACTTGCAATTGCATTTCCTTCTATAATTCCTTTTATGTTAAAAGTGAAAAAAGGGTTCATTAATCAGTGAATATTTAACAGGCCAACACTGCCCCAAACACCTTTTCTCTTTCTTCTTGCTCAGCTCAGTTTCTCTGTATCACTTCTGCTGGGATCCCCCAGAAGCTCTTCCTGAGTCCTCACAGGGACTCAGAGCACCCAAGGTAACTTACTGTTCATCTGACAATCACAGGCTGTTTTAAGGATCCTGATTGGTTTACAAAGGGGATCAATGATGGGACTGAAAAAGCAGTAAGGCTTCTGTCAGACCAGGCCCAGATCATCCCAACAACTGTTGTCTGGGATTTCACTGACTTGTACTTTCCATGTGATCCCAGTGGATATGATCACATCCCCAAATCACTATCATAAATGTGTCTGACTGAGGAGCCAAGGCCTGAAAATGCACTGCCGGGTCACAGGCATCAGCATAAGGAATCTGTTCTTCCAGAAATAAAAAATAACAGCAGTAGTGCTGTAACTGGGATCATCTCAGTACATGGGCAAAGCAGGGTTTGTAAGGAAAGGCTTTTTTTTTTTTTTACCCTCTTTTTTTCAAAAAAATGCAATCTACTAGTGAAGTTGGAAGTACAGATAAGATTTTGGATACACATGCTAAGGTTTGATGGAGGGTTTACGTTGCCTGAAAGCCTTGCCAAATCAAATGACTGCCCAGTTGTTATCTAAGTGAAGCCCTGAAAATCAGATAAAAATAAGGTTCTCTCTTTTTTATTGGAGTGACTAACCACAATATTAAGTCCCATGTACTGCTTTAAGACAAATTAAAGTGCTGGTGAAGCCATGGATCCTTATTTACTCATCAGGAATGTAAGGAGTCTTGTTTCCCTAAAGGCAGCTGAAATCAAAAGAAGGAAACAGAACATTTTGTACTTTCCTTATGTTATATCTGTGTTTGGGATGGAGCTCTCCCTCCCCTGCCCATGCAGCTCCCCCTCCTCTTCGGGCCCTTCTCCCGGGCACTCCAACCCTGGTACAGCAGCAGGAGCGTACTCTGCCCAGCACATGTGCCCTGAGCACTTTTCTTGCCTCCTCCCAGAATTCATAACAATAATTTAAAGCAGGATTTCAAAATGCATGCCTAAAAACAAAGGGAAAACCAGCAAAAACTGGTCAGGATCAGCCCCCACCTGAGTGTTGTCTGACCACCCATCTCAATGCCACAGTGACGATACAACCTCAATGTGTCTTAAGTGCTCTTCACAGACTGTTGATCCAAATTCTTTTCACTCAAACTTTGCAACCCCATGTGACCTCTAACAACCCAAAACTTTAATTCAGAAGAGAAATTAAACAGTGCAGCCCTACCAAAAGGAACATCTGTAACACCATATAGCAGCCAGTCACAACTACTTATATTTCAAGTATGTATGTACCTAATTGTCCTTGTATGACTCAGTTGAGCCCTGATTTTTCAACAGAAAAATTATAATAATTTTGATCTTCTGTTTCTTTTCATTGAGTCATATATATATATATATATTTATATATATCAGGTAGCTAGCTAGTATTAACTGGGACTCACAGCTGCACCAGCTGTGAATTGATGGAAAAGACAACAAATCCCCTCCATATCAAGGATCTCAAAGTAAGGATACACTCAATAATTTAGTCTTAAATGTTTTGCTTGATCAAATTATAAATTAATTAGGTTATGAAGATGTCAGTACTTTTTGAGGAAACCTCTCATCATGTTGATCCTATTTGGCTACTCTAACAAGTACTTCTTCCCAAGGCTTTAAGTAATCATAGACAGGCACCATTCTACCCAAGCCAGGGTTACTTTATCAAGCTTATAGTCCACTAAAGACAGCCCTGAAACTCTTATTATAAGACATGTAATATACATTTCCTTCTGTGCATGACCTTGAATAACTCCATAACAACTCAGTCTCCTCTTTTCCACAAATTAGAGTAATAGTTACTCCATTTAATTAGAGTAAATAGCTATTCCATCTGCACACAATGCAGAAAGACTGAATGAAAATCTATTGTGATAATACAGAAATTAGAAATTCTAGCATAAAAATACTAAAGCTGTACAATCAATGAACCAAGTTAGGGAAACTTTCAAACACATGTTTAAACCCACTCCTGTTCTGCATTATTTTCCTTAAGAGAGTCATCCTCATTTGAAGTCCTTTCCTCAACTGGGACCAATGTGTACTATACCATATTTATTATTTTGGGTTAACAGAACTACTTTGGGACTCAAGTAATATTATAAAAGAGAAATATTGAAGTTCCCTGGCCTCTAGGATAATTTCTGAATAAAAACTCCCTCCCAAACCCCAAGAGTCAGGACTATTAAAAGTTTCAATTAAAACCCCCTTTAGCTCTGAGAGTTACCAATGACCATTTCCAGTACCCTGAATCTGGAACCAATAAACACAAAGATCATTAAAACAATTAGGGACTCTTTCATTCATTTTGGATGTCTTACATATCATATGTTCAATAACTTTGAGATTTGACTCAATTCTTTGATTTCTAGCCAATGCCTTGGCAGAATTTCCATTCAGTTCAGGGAAAAGTACAAAACACACAGTGCAAGTGGTGAATTACTTATGTCTGTATGAATTAGCTCTCACAACTTTTTGGAGAAGATACACCATCAGTAGCAGATAAAACTGCATAATTTCAGGCTACTGTCACCTAAGCTCCATTTGACAGGAAAGAAAATACACTCAGCATTTGCCTAGGATGATTTTTTATTGCTCTGCAATACTCTCTAATGCCTTCCAGCTGCATTGAGGACAATTTGTTCACTTCTCTCAGTAATCAAAATGTGTTTTGACTAGTAAGTCCCTATTTAGTTTTTCTGTAAACGTTTTTCTTAATGGGAGTATTTTCCAGATGTTGTGGTAGTCTAGTCATCCGGGCCCTCTTCCAAGCCCTGTGGAAAGTTTGCTGTCATGAGCTGTCATTGGTGGTGTGTTTAACAAGCTGCCTAATTACCTGACCCCAGCACAGTTCTGAAGCAATATATAAGGATTCTGGAACAGCCCTGGGAGCAGGCACACTCTCTGCTAGGTAAGTGCTACACCTGTCTCTATCCAGAGCTCTTCTTCAAAAGGAAAATGAGGAACTAGGACAGAAAACCCAAAGTTTTCCTTTTGAAAGAAGATTTACTTTTAGCCTACATTTCCATTTGACATATTTCAATGCTAGGTTATGGTTTATAAAATTATGTTGCTGAATAAGTAATATTCTGTCAGTATTTGGTTTTATTATAGATTTTAATTTATTTTTTTATTATAATGTTAAACACTGTTGTGCTGAAGTGTACCCATGTTAGAAGATGACTGTCTGTAGTATTCATGTAAAAGAATTCTGCAAAAAATTATTTCTATTACTTGTTAATAAGGAATTTCTATAGTCTTACTCCAAAATTTAACAGCTAATTGACTAATAATCAAGCGGGAATTTATGGAGTAATTCTAAATTAGCAATTTGTCCTTGAACAGTTTTATTATTTATTTTATATTTTTATCAAACTAGTCTTATATATAAAGATATGCACTGCATTTTTAAAATTATGAATTAATTGAATTGCAGATAGTGATGTGAGATTATTTCTTTCTAGGAATGATGTCGTACCTTAAAGTTATGATCATATGGAACATACTTTGCTTATCCCTGGTGGTCCTTTCACTGTCCTTGATTCCAGAAGTGTCTTCTCAAGGTACTGTAACACACAAAGCTGAAGGGAGGGTGTCTAGGAGCGTGTGTCTGACACACATTAAGAATGTTTCAAATGCATCTTCATAAAAATACTAAGTTCTAAAACTTTATTCAGACAGGAAATATGATTCAGTCTTATAATCACTGAATATTTTCATAAATAAATTTTGGTGTAGCATGGTCCTCTTTTTTTGAGGAAAAACATAAAGATATAAATGTAATGCAGAATGTGTATGAACCTACTACTTTTTCTGTAGACATAGTCTACAGAGCCTCTTGCCCTCATACTGACGTATTTAGCCCTAGTGATTTGCAGCTGGATTTAGGAAGAATCTAACATGACAATATCCACAAAGGTTGGTTAGAAATATTTCAGTAAGCTCAGGGAAAGGAAAGTCTCTACCTCTCTAAGTGCTTTGCCATTAAATGCACCATTATTACACCACTGAGGCAAATTTGGAGAATTATTTGTCTGATGATACAAATTTGTGTTTACTCTCCAAGCTCTGTAATTGATTCCTAAGTAAAATAGCACTCTTATGGTGAAGCAGAACATGCCACCTGGCAAATCCTGTGCTATTGCAGTTCTCAGGTAGCTCCCAAATTTTCAGGGGGATAACACTGGGTATTACTCGCTGGTGGAAAATGATTTATTACTACCTGATAACAGAAGGCACAATGTCGTGTATCCGAGCAGCTCCTCAGGACACACCCCATGCCAGATGTAACCTTACACAGACCCCTTGATAATGACTGATGCCTTCCCACCAGTTTCAGCAAAAATCAAGACTTTTGCCAAAAGCAACCAGGGCAATTCAGGCATTTTCCTTACAAGTAACTCCGTAACTTACAAGTCATAAACTGAAAAGAAACAAATGAATGAGGAGGTATAACTATTGGACTATTAACTATATTAACTATGTAACTATTGGACTTATTTTTTTTCCACAAGGGAAGAAGAATTCAATATATTGGGCATATATCCATAAAGGACAATATCCTTCTTGTCTTTTCAGCTGCTGTATTAAGAGCCCAGTAACTCAAGTCCATTCATATCTCCCGTTATCCCTTAGCTCCACTTTTCTATTTGTAGCAAAGTGGTAACAAGCATTACAAGTACTTGCTGAAAACCACAGTATATGTAACAGATGTAGTATTTGTCATCCCATGGTCTTCCTTCACACACACAAGTGGAGTGTGTGCTGTTAGAAATTGTCTTTGGTGTTGTGTTGTGTTACATGTTATTTCCTTGTTGTTCCTCAGTGTTTCAGCAGATCATCTGTTTGAGCTTGCTGATTGTTCAGCTTCTTTGTTTGTATTTAGGGACGCTTCACTTGTGGTCCTGCATGTTTCATTTCCAGAAGAAGCTGTTAGCTGGTTGTGTTAGCAGGGATTTCACAGAGGAAGGGGGAGGGTTGCAGGGTGAATATCTGATCTGGCAGCAGAAGGTAGCAAGGCACTGCCGAGCTGGAATGCTCACAGGTTAAAGCAAGATACCGCCTGATGTCTTGGTTTACCACCTGTTATCTGCACCATTTCTTATTACCCAGCATTTCCCAGCAGTCTGGCAGTAAAGCCATCATGGGATGAGCTTTTCTGTTAGTCTGCTAGCAAGTAGTCTTCTAATTAACAAACTGTATTTTATTGGAGTTGCAGGGCTAAATCCCAACTGTTCTTAACCTTAGAGCTGATACCAAATTCCTCCCTGACATCAGGGAAAAAAATATAGTGTAGGGAGTAGGCAGATTTTGAAACTTCCAATAAAAATGGCTTCAGGGAGCTGTTACGACAGTGCTCTCCAGTTTGCAAGCTAACCTGATTAGATAGGTTATTAGGAGCAGCATTACCAACAGTAAAAAATCAGACACCTAAGGGGTCTGTCAGGCACGGGTGTGCAGGAGCACACCTATAACCATGCAGAGGGCGAATCAAATTGGAGAATAAGTCAGCAAAGCTGATATACTGCTTAAAGGGCTAGTTTGGATGCCTTCTGTCATACTGCAGAACCAATCCTCAAGGATTCCTTAGTTTTCAGGAGAAACTGGGTAAGGTTAGTTCAGTGGAAGACCCCTCTAACCTGAACATGTGCTGCTGCTGGTCCTCAGGCTGGCTCAGAGGAAACCTCTGTTCCCTTCACCTTTAGGAGGGGTCACACCAGGCCCTCAGCTTCTGTAGTATTGAGTGAAGAAACCACATTCTTTGGGAAAAAAGAGAAGCTTTACTCCTTTTCCATTCAGCATTTCCTTAAGGACCGTTGTGGTTTGGCAACGCTTACACCAGTGTTGTGTGATTTTAGATGTATCGAGCTGTACAGGGAGATGTGGGGCAGGGTATTCTAGAGAGCATGACTGCCAGTGTGATTTTAACTGTCATCACTACATGGAGTGCTGCCCTGACTTCAGGAAAGTCTGCACAGTGGGTAAGTTCCCAAACACAGCCAGTGCCTCTCCTCAAAATTCCCCTCCCAGCTCCCTACCACACTAGTGTCTCCTCTCTGAACGCTTAAATGTCTGTTGGTTCGCTGTGTGTTTGCTCCCTCTCATACATGTATTATTGTCCCCCTCAAAAACTCAGGATAACCTCTTGCAATCCGAAGAAAATTGTGTATCCACAGGTTATTGCCAGACAAAGAATTTTGCTTTTTTAAAAAAGCAGAACTAGGCAAGATGGGCAAAAACAGTTGACTATTTGTTGTCTACTCCTTGTTGCATGTGTTCTGTATGTGTCTGTCTCTTACACAGAGAAAAAAAGTGGTAAAAGCCAATTCAGAGTTTTGCAGAAAGAAATTCTGATATATTCCAACTCAAATTTAAGAAGTGTGGATGCTGTTGGGTCTAATCCAAAGCCAGGGTGTCCTTCCATGGACAGAAATTGACTCTGAATCAGAACCACATCCAGAGTCTACTGGAAAAGATGGCTGGATGAGTATCACTTTATGCTTTATTTATAGGCAAAACTGTACAATGTAAATAAACACAGGTTTTTCAAAGTGATTTACTGAGCATTAAAAACATTTTCTTAGGAATCACCAATGTCAGAAATGTCAGTGATTTGGATAACTGCAGTTTGTCACACTACACTGTGGTTCCAGTAGGAATACAAGGGTAACAAATACTTCTCAGATCCAGCAACATCCCTGAGTGTTGTTCAAAATGCAGACCTAGCACTCCCTAAAATTCCAATTCTGCTGCCCTGACACACACTGGGGGCATTTTGCCCTTCTGTCTTCCCCATCCTCATTTTGCTTTGTGGGGATATATCAGCATTCCTCACAGCTGAAGGTGCAGACTGAGGCATTTTAATTATGTAGGCTATTTATTCATTGTGGGTCAGGTTCTAAAGGTATTCTGGCATCTACACAACAGTTAATCAAAAGTTTAAGGGTGGAGGAAGTCTTCCCTGTTCTACTCTAAATCAGTGAGTCCAGGCAAGCACAGTAGGTGCCATCCTGAAAGGATGCAGGCAGTGTGGCTAAGGACTGTTGTCTAGTTAGTGCGGGATCAATGCTGACTAAATGACAGAAATGCCAGTCATTATTTATGAAAAAAAATTTCCCTAAGATAATAAAAATAATTCTCACCTGTGCATGTGGGATGGATCCACTGGCATCAACAGACTGATTCCACAACTACACTAACCCAAAGATGTTCAGAATCTGCCTATACAGTAATCCTAATTTTACTAGATAGTGATTTTACTGTAAAACATTATTTTATGCCTTGTGTGCCACAGAGACAACGACTTCAACAGAGACTTATGTAGAGGAAGTGCTTTTCCTGAAGTCTGTAATAGCTGTGCACATTCTTTCTAAGAGAATGCGGTCATTATTTGATATGAAATAGCAGTTTGGTTAGTGAAGTTTTCAGAAGTTAACCAAAAATGAAATATTAAAATAATATGGTTATTAATCATGTCAAAACGTGGTAGATACTCCTTTAGTAGTAATAATTTAAGAACTGCATTAAACAGTTCCAAACTGGTCTCTTGGGGTAACTTGGTTAACTCGTTCACACAAGTAGGTTGCAGTGTCTGCCTGGACACACTCAGTTGTGACCCAGCTGGGCCAATTATTTTTCAGAAATGCTTTGGTAGACACATCATTCTTGTTGCAAAGCGATACCCTGGTGAACACCTTCCTGCAAACCCAGCCCAGAATTTAAATATCACTCTTGAGATCACTGCACTGTGGCTGGGGAAGCGGAAGCCTCCTACGGTGGGACCTGGCTACAGTGAACGCAGAGGCCATGTTTCATTGCACTGTCAATCCAATGGTCTCGATGCACTGCCACGGCACAGTGCCCTTCTGGCAGCACTGCCTGATCCAAACCCCACAATTACAGACAAATCCTGGATCAGACCAGGATAAGTGCCTGGTTTTATGGAGCTGGTCTTGGCACCAGCTCGAGCAAATGACTTCACTGTAGAGAGGTCCCAGCGTTCCACATGAGCTGGCCCAAAGTCTGACTGTGCTGCTCTGCCTCCCGCAGCCGCCTCCTGCGAGGGACGCTGCTTTGAAACCTTCGAGAGGGGAAGGGAGTGTGACTGCGATGCCGACTGCGAGCGATACGGCAAATGCTGCCCAGACTACGCCAAGCACTGTAAAGAGGGTAAGACATTTCTCCATCACTGTTTTTCAAAGATACATTTAAACCGAGGTGCTTTGCTTTACCATAAACAAAACTGTGTGGGTTTCGGTAACAACTGGACAAAAGAAAACAGAACAAAAATAACAAAATGTAATTTCACAAACAAATTGTCCAGTTTCTCAAGCATGAACACTTTATGGGCACATACAGGTAGATATCCTGGAAGCCATCACCAAGACGTGAATTCTGAGGGTAAAGCTGCATTTTGCATTAGGCTCTTTTGGCACTAGCCATGCTCTAATTAACTATCAGAGCCGCATGTAAGGACAAGTTCTGCACATCAATAATAGAATTCAGTGAGCGATGCTGGGGAATCAGAACAACTTTGTTTGGAAAACACCTTTTGAGGTTATTGTATCCAACCATTTCCCCAGAACTGCCACCACTAAAACATGTCCCCAGGTGTCATGTTTACACAGCTTTTAAATCCCTCCAGGGATGGGGACTCCACCCCCGCCCTGGGCAACGTGGTAATCTAAACCTCCACTGGTGCTCCTAGGGTCATTTCCTCTTGTCCTGTCCCTTGTTCCCAGGGAGCAAAGCCCGACCCCCCCGCGGCTGCCCCCTCCTGTCAGGGAGTTGTGCAGAGCCACAAGGTCCCCCCTGCGCCTCCTTTTCTCCAGGCTGAGCCCCGTTCCCAGCTCCCTCAGCCGATCCTGGGGCTCCAGCCCCTTCCCCAGCTCTGTTCCCTTCCCTGGACATGCTCCCACCCCTCAAGGTCTCTCTGGCCATGAGGGCCCAGAACTGGACACAGCACTCGAGGGGCCTCAGCAGTGCCAGCCCAGGGGACAGTCACTGCCCTGGGGCTGTGCCCACACCATGGCTGGCACAGCCCAGGAGCCACTGGCCTCTGGTCCGCCTGGTTCACATTCAGCCACTGTCACCAGCACCCCCAGGGCCTTTTCCAGTGGGCAGCTGAATAAATGAATTGCAGTAAAATGCTGAGTTCATCTTATAAAAACAGGGTGGAAGGTTCAACTTTATGGAAGGTTCAGCTCCCTTAAAATCCCCACCCATCCAAAAGTGGGGAATGGCTACTCCATGCCTTGGGATAGCACTACCTGGACCTCCAGACCACTTGCTTGGGATCACCACAGTCACTGGCAGCATATTAGAGATGCACATCCTAGATTCTCCCCATCTCAAATCCAACATGGGAAGAGCAGCCCAACACAGAAACCCATCCTATGGGGCAAGAGGGAGGAACTGGATGTTACATGTTCACACTATAGCAAGAAAAATTTTAAGAAAACACACATTTAACCTTCAGGCTGCAAGTTCAGTCTGGGACAGAATCAAACTGACCTGCAGTCACTTCTGTTTGTTCTGTCCTTTTCTGCAGAGCCTGGTGGGGTTTCAGCTGAGCCCAAAGGCACAGATTTGGAGATGCAGTCCCACCCTCATGTAGCTTTAAGAACACCAGCAAATGAACTCTAGAAAACAACAACGGAATATGTTTAATTTCATCATGTCCTTTAACTTTCTGGTACCTACAGACCTAATTTAATTTCTGTCAGCACACTTGGCAAATATGACTTGCCACCAGGTTGCTGCATCCACAGAGCATCCCACCTCCAAGGCAGTCAACTCCCAAAGCCTGCAGTGTAACACACAATATAAGTCACAATTATCATTTGGTTCTCTTCACCCAAGCAGTCCCCAAGTGCTGGGATAGTGGCTTGGCTTTGCCACACAATTGCACAGTAATTTAGACTGAAAGAGAGTCTGTATTCAGTATTTTAAGTGTCTTGGAAGCATATTGAGGTGAATTTGCTGCTTCTGAGGCTGCTTAATGTTTTCCTCTTTCTGCTGAGTTTATCACACCCAAACACTCACAAAACACTGTTAAACCATTTCACTTCTTCAGTTAAAATATTATGAAGAACTAATCCACCATTCCTAATCTTAATGAGTTCCTTCTGTATTTTACTAAATTTTGCTCTCAATTTTTGCCAAAAAATCCAGCAGAAATCCCCCAAACCACTGTACTCAGTATTTTACTATTTATACTACGTGTGAATAACTGAGAAATCTGTTAAACCCCTTGGAATAAATCTGCTGTTTCAGCATCCTGTGAACATGTTTTTCTGTACAGTAAAGCCAAGTGTACAATGTATATTCAGAGCTCACTGTTATCTTCCTTCTCCTCCAGAAGCTCCTTATTCCCTGAATACATGTACGCACATAACCAAAGCGTTTCCCTCCCCAACAATTGGCTTTCAAAGGAGTCATTCGGCTTCCAGAGTGATTTTATTCAACAACGACAATTTCTCTCTCTTCCTCAATAAAGGTTTCAGGATATAGTACGATACCCAACCTTCCCTGCTTTGAGGACCAGCTTGCTGTGAAAGTAAATCTTTTGACACCATGGTCATCCCTTGGAGACAAAAATCCCATTTCCTTTTGTAAAAAGCTGATTACATACACCTCTGGCAATTACCAGCTCCCTCGGTTGGATCAAAATAATTTGGCTAGTTCCCTGAGCTCCATCACATTTCCTTCACAATAAACAAGTTCCTTCTACAAGGCTATGCTGGTAGCTGATTTCCAAGTGTACAGTTTGACAAAGAACTAATTACAAAATATTATCTGGATTTACTAGATGCAACTGAAATCCCATTCACTCTTCAGAGCTGGAAAATCTGTACACAACCTCCTATTTCTCCTAAAACTCAGTCTACTAGAAGTTAGCTTAATACCTGTGTTGTTTCCTTGGTCCATGCCTGCTTTGTAGCTCTTGTCTCCTTCAAGGAAACCATTTCTTTTAAAATGTCTCTCCAAAACAATCACTTGTGTAGAATTATCACATCTGAAAAACTGTAAGGGGATCATCAAAGTAAATTCTTGGCTAATATGACAGCTCTCCTATTTCCACTAGAGTGAGTCCCAAGTCATCTGTAGGGAAAAAATGGGACAAATTTTCAAAACATCGAGCTCCACTCAGAATTCAACTCTTTTCCCACCTCAAAATTGCTATTGGCTAATAATGCCTCACCTCAAACTTCTGGGAAAAATATTGCTCCCATCTGTGGTGAAACACTTCAGGATCCAAAGGGCATTTGTGCTCTTTTTCACACAAATAATAGCGTAAAGAATCCCATAGATAAAAAGAAACTTCATTTTAAGTGGAAGACGGTCAATGAAATTTTGTAATCACTCTTACACAGTTGACACCAAGCACCTATAAAGATAAAATAATCTGTTAATGGGAGCACTTCTCTCTTCCAGCACACACAGAAAAGCCAACCCCAGAGATTCCTCCAGTCGACAAATCAACATCTAAAAGGTCCTCCACAGATGAGGAAGAGCTGCCAGTGGAAGCTGTGGAAGGTAGGCAAGTATATGGATGCACAGGATGGGTGTTACCTGGAGGAGCATTAAAGACCATTTCCCTGCTCTGGAAATAGAAAGCTGATCCTAGACATTACCAGACAGTTACCAAGCTTGGAAGCACCCGGTTCATAAACTGATTACCTCACCGAGCCCTCAGGACTTCGGAGAGTTCACTCAGCACAGAGTGGTGATGTCTCCTGTGTCTCTATTGGCTTTTCACACACATCCTCCAAAAACGCGGTACAGACCATTGTCAGTCTTGGACAGCATCCATGGCTGGAACAGGAAGGGTGGGACAGTGGTGAACTGGCAGCACCAACACAGGAAAATGTCCCAGCAGGTTCCTCTAGCTTTAATCAAGCCAGGCCTTACGCTGCTCCAGAGAACACACGATTTATTTGCTCTGACTGGAAAATATGCTGCTTTCCTGTGTTCTTTGTTATTGTGTTCCAGCATTTGAAGTGATAACTAAGGAGATCAGTTTGAACATGAAACACAAATGAAAAGAGACTAGAAGTCAGTCAATATTTTAATCCTCCCCTCCTCTTTTTGTTTTAGATTTGCAGTACTTATTTTCTACTGTTTCAATTTCCTATTACAAAAATATCAAACCAACAATATAGGGGGTTAAATGAAAAAAAATTAGGGAAATTCAAATAACTGTTAACAGGATCCCAGCTGGCTTATGGTATTTCAGACACATGGGATGCGAGTGAAACCTGTTCTGCAATACTCTGCTCATACTAAACACACAACCCCTTTGTGAAGGCAGAACTAAACTGCAAAATCTCAGAGAGAGAATACTTAGGGAGAGATTAAAATGCAGAAACATTTACTGTTCTTTTTGCTGAATGTCAACAATTTGACTCAAATCAATGTAACTATAAATACAAGTAAAGAGAGCCTTAAATCCGTACATCACAATGAGGAAAACAACCCAAGCTACAAAGATACAGTAGCAGATGCAGTCAGGGCTCTGTGTTCAGGAATTATTTTCTTCCTGTTTGCCTATCTCTCTCCTCCAATTCCAGGTTGTTGGTGTAGGCTGTTATAATGCAGGGCAGTGGAATAAATCAAAATAACAGACTGAGAAGGGAAGTGTTTTGTTAGAAGGACTATTTTATAGTGTGGATTCACTTCCATGAAAAAGGCAGGGAATCACAGGCAGCCTCACCTACAAACACCAAGCTAAGCCCTGCAGCTGGGGCAGCGCCAGGTTGGCCAAAAGGGATCACCTAAAACTGAGCTGAGCTGCTGCAAAGCCTTATGCAGACAAAAAGAGCTCCCATTTCACCTGGTCCAGGTTAGTTTGGCCCATCAAAAAAAGGCATTGCTATTCCAAAAGAAGTACCTATAACTAACAGGTATAATACATTTATTACCTACCTGCACGGCAGTTCCAATGGCTGAATCAAATTTGTATGTGTTTTGTAGATCCTGAAATCCAAGTGACCACTCCTGCTCCAACTACAGAACCTGCAGAGACAACCCTTGGAGCCACAGAGGCACCAACTACCAAGGAAGACACTCCCACAACCCCGACCATAGAGGATACAACCCCTGAGGCCACAGAGGAGCCAGCGACCGAAGATGACCCTCCCACCACAGATGCAGCAGAAGATGTGACCCCTGATGCCACAGAGGTACCACTGACTGAGGTGGACCCCACCGACATCCCCCCAACGCAAGACCCAACCCCCGATGCCACTGAGGAACCAGTAACAGAGACGGAACCTCCCTCCACCCCCACACCCGAG
>VZRS01003926.1:164-58121 GCA_013398055.1 Ifrita kowaldi | reverse complement strand
GCCTGCGCCTCGCCGGGGCCGCCCCCCCCCGCCGCGGGATGCCGGTCTCAGGGTGGCTATTTTGGGATGTCCATCTCGGGGTGGCTATTTCGGGGTGCAGGCAGTCCCTACCAGCGGAAATGTGGCGAGGAGGGGGGAGGACAGCAGGGCACGGGGCCCCTCCATCGCCCCCGATATCCCCTCCGCAGCCGGATGGAGCTGACAGCACCGAGCCCGCCTGCATGCGGTCGGAGCAGGGCGCTGCGTCCCCTTCCCCAGGGCAGGGACACCCCAAAACCCTGCCAGGGGAGAGGGGGGCCGGCAGCACCAGCGCTGTGCAGGGTTCTGGAAGGGGACGGGGGGCACGGTGGGGACAGCCCACAGCCAAGTGAACGAGGCGTGTCCCTGTCCCCGCGGAACAGCCGGGGCCCCGCAGCCAAGCCAGGCCCGCGGCAGCCGCGGGGGCTCAGCCCTGCCCGGACAGAGGCGGCAGCCACCGAACCCACCTGCAGAATTAATTTAAACTCTGTCAATTACGGACTCTCAGGCTGCCCGAGAGCTTCGGGGGCTCCTCGTGCCAACCCAGAGCCGGTGGCCGGGAGAGGCCCCGGAGCATCTCCCCGGGAGCCAGCCCGTGTGGAACGGGGCTTTCCTCCTCTCCATCTCTGAAGCTGCAGGTGGGAAGCAGGACAGGGGAGTCGGGGGGTCTTGGGGGGCACAGGGGGGTTCCCGCAGAGCCAAACGGCACCTTGGCCCCTGACAGGGGCCACAGCCCCCGGAGCCGGGGCTGCTCCAGCCCTTCGGAGCAGCTGGAGCCTCTCGGCTGCCCTGGAGCAACTGCAGTGGGAAGAGAGCGGGATTTGCCCAAAGCCGTGGCAGAGCTCCGCGGGGTGGGAAGGGTTCAGCTGAGCCCGGATCAGCTCCGTACCCCGGGAGAGGAGGACACCGGACTCAGGGACAGCTGCTCCTCCTCGGGAGGTCTCGTCGCGGCTGGCAGCAGCATCTGAACCCAGCTGGAGCCCACACCAGACCCCCTCAGGGCAGTTGTAATTCTTTCTTCTGTCCAGTTACTTAATTTCCTGTTTCTTTCAGCACTTCCGCACCATCCCTCATCAGCCACCTCCTCCCAGGGCCACCGCCAGGGAAGGGCAGGTGGCACCCTGGACCCCGACCCTGCCGGCATGCAGGGGTTTGGATTTTTTCCCTTTAACCAAACCAGGGCCTTTGGTTAGGAAAGGAGGGGCTGGTGCTCTACACAGCAGCTCCACACCACCACACATCATCGCATCTTTTTTTCCACAAATCATTGGTTTATTAGAAAGGTTTTTTCCCTCATTTTACAGCATATATATATATTTATATATATATCTTATGTGACAAAGTTAAATACAGCCTGTTTATGCTCGTTAAGTAATGACAGGTTAATTATTTTAGCGCTATCCTGAAGTCCAAAAACAATCCCTGCCCACAGTGTGATGGGGCTGGGACACGGAGCCCTACGAAGCTCAGCTCTGACAGTAACACTGAATTGTTCGGTATTTACAGGAAATTGAGTCCCTTTTTTGTGACTGCTGTCACTCTGACCTGCTCCAATTTCTCGTTTACACAGTGAGGGAGCTCAGGGGGTTTTGATCCTTTGACTCCACCTGGTCTCGTGCTGTGCTCCAGGAGGGGACAGGGGAGAGGATGAGGATGGGGAAGGGGACAGGGAAAAGGATGGGGATGTCACCGCATCCCCCCACTGCTCTGAAATCCCGCCCTCCAGCGGTGGTGCCCCAAGGGCTGTGACACCCGCAGTGCCCGGTGAGAGGGGACAGCAGCAGCTCATCCCCTGCGCTGGGGCGGGGCAGCTCCCACGGGCAGAGCCACCTGCGATGCTGGGAGAACAGGGAAACCCCTCACGGAGTGACTCGGGGTGACCCTGTGTGTGGGACGGGAACAGTCCCAAGGCTCCTCCTGCACCAGCAGGGTCTGCACATGACCATTTCCAAAGGGAGAAAAAAGGAAAGGAAAAAGGGAAAAAAGGACTGTGTGTACTCTGGGAGCAGCCCGAATTCCTGCTGCTCCCCAGGCTGCTCCAGTGCCCATTCCTATGGCAGGGGGGAACGCAGCATTACCTGCCAGAGTCACTGCTACCCCCACACCCCTCACCTTGCCCAAGTCTCACCTGTTGGTTTTTTTCTTCTGCAAAATTCTAAATGAGGAATTTTTTTTGTTTTGTTTTTACATTTTATAGTACATAAAAACTTCAAAAATACATGAGCTTGATAAAATATACATGCTTAGTTGTTCTGCATCTAGCTGAAACTATAAATTGAACCTTTACAAGTGTCTTGGGTCACCTACAGCAAACATATTTACACAGAAGCCACCAGAACAAGTACCACTAAGAACTGGCTGTAAAAAATATTATTGCGATATACTACAAATGTAACCTTTGATAGGAGCTACAAAAAGCAGCATCTTTGTTTACAGAGTTCAGTGCAATTCTTTACATTAAAAAAAAAATCCTATAAATTAATAAGGAAACCATCAGTGTTACAGAGGAAAGAACACGCTTTACACCCCGGCCGCGCTCCCCCGTCCTCTGTATTGCTTCAATTCCTAACAGGATCTTCCTTCTCTCTCCCATCCCAGTGCCTCTTTCCCAACACCACGGAAGATGGAATTCAGAGTGATTTTTTTCCCCCCTTTCAGGAGAAGAGTGGTCAAAGCCCAGACTGGAATCCCAACCCCTAACCCGAGAACCTCTCTCCAGTCTGGGATATCCAGGCATGGTCCTGGGGCGGGAGAACGTGGATGCAGGATGGAGAAGGATGGGAGCTCTGGGCACACACACAGAGCTCCTCCTCCTCTTTACACCAAGATCTTACTTCCACCTTTGCTGCTCACACCAAGAAAAACCCACGTGTGCAGTGACAGGGGCCAAGGAACCTCCTGCAATGCCTGAAAACTGAGGCCTCCAGCCCCTCCGCAGCCGACAGCTCCCGATGTTCCATTGCCAATTACTAGCCGGATTCAATCATGCTGTTTTAATTAGATGACCTAATTAAAAGGATTTTTAGAGAACCTATTAGTGTGTATGAAACTTCATTTATCATATACAAGGCGGCAGAAGGAAGATGACCAAGTGTAAGAATCCAGGGGAAAAAAAGCCTTTCCAAGTGTCTCGCTGTTCCAAAGGTGAAATGGTTCTTCTGGAGCAGTGCTGCTGCGTGCACGGAGGCGTCGGAGCGAGACATCCCTGGGCATGGATACAGCCAACAGCCCAGCCCTCGAGCCTCCGGCTTCTTTGGCTGCTCAAGAGTGAAAGGAAGTGCTCAGGCCTCACCTGCCCGCTGGCTCGACTCCAACCCCTTCCCAAAACACCAAATATTCTCCTTCCTCCGAGGTTCCTTCATTTTGTCCTTCATGTGCCGTGGCTGGGTGGATGCTGCAAGTCCTGTCCTGAGAAAATGGGGTGCAGCAGGGGGTGGAGGTGCAGGGCTGTGGCGGCGGCGGCGGCCGCAGGCCTGGGAGCCAGGAGGGTCGGGTAGAGAGCGTGAGGGACCGGGTGGAAGGTGAAGGGGCCCGGGTGGATGGCGGACGCCGGAATGATGTGGATGGGGTGGCTGGCCAGGAACGTGGCGGGGTGCCCCGGAATAATCGAGTGGGTCAGGTGGGACAAGGAAATGGGTGTCAGGTGTGGCTGGGGGATGTGGTGGACCTGAGCGAGGGGCTGCGGGTGCGGGTGGGGGTGGATGCCGATGGCGGCGGCGGCGGCGGCGGCGTGGTGCTGCAGGATGGCGTGCTGCACCGTGGTGATGGACGTGGCCGACGCCGCCGCCGGCTGCTGGATGTGGATGGGCTGCAGCGCGGGCGCGGCCGGCGCCAGGGCAGCCGAGGCGGGGAAGGCCTTGACTTGCTTGGCCAGCAGCTGCTGCTGGATGTGCTGCTGGGCCGCCTGCTGCAGCTTGCTGTACTTCTCCATCTCCTCGGGGGTGAAGGTGATGGGCTGGCTCTCCAGCGGGGCTAAAGAGGAATCTTCTCCCCCTTCCCGATCCCCTTCCATGCTCGGCTCCCCGCTCTGAGGCACGTAGCCAGGAAAGTGCTCAACATCTGGAACTAAGGGCATCATACTGGTTTCCACTGGGACAGGCTGGTTGCCCCCGTCCATAGGCTCCAGCCCGTCACCATCGCTCGGATCTGAGAGGAAGTTGTGTGGCATGACCAGATCTCCGGAGCCAAAGCACTCGGGGAGCGCCGGCGCGTCCAGGGGAAGGGACGGCATCTCCACGGCAGCTTCATCACGTTTCTGCTCATCCAGAGGTTTGTCCTGAATTACCATCACCACATCTTCCAGGAGAGACTGGCCGGCCAGCTGACCCTCCTCCATGCCTTGGGAACCATCCTCAGCATCCGACAGCTCCTGCTCCTCGCCCCTCTCCAAGCCAGACTCCTCATATCTTTTGGAGTTTGGTTTCCGAATGGTTGGCAGCTTCCCAATTAAAGGGAGAACTGGTTTGTTGCCTAAGGAAGGAGGGAGTTTGGGGCCAAAGTAGCCCTGGGGAGGATCTTTGAGCTTTATGCCCACCTTGTTTGCCCCTGACAGCATCTCGTCAGTGACACAGGGCTTCTTCTCAACCTTCCTGGACTGCACCTTTTCCAGGAGCAGCTTTGCAGTGACGGAGTTCCTCTCCTCAGGACTGCAGTCCCCTTCCGAGGCCCGCCCTGTGCCGGAGCTGCTGCTGTTCTGGGAGAGGGAGCCAGATCCTTTCAGGTCCTCTCCTTTGCCATCCTCTTTCTTCAGCAGTGACCCTTCACCTCGGCCTGTCCGGAAATAGTGGGGAGATTGGGAGCGATAGATCTTGGACCTGATGAAGTCCCTTCTGCCAGACCTTCGCTCCTCGGGGCTCTCATGGCCCCGCGAGCCCTTCCGCGACAGGGACCTCTGCGAGTGGCTGCGGGTGCTGCGGCTGCGGTCCCGGCTGTAGCTGCGGCTGCGCTTCCAGCTCCGGCCCGTCACGCTGCGGCTCCTCCTCTTGCTGCGACTGCGGCTGCAGCTGCTGCTGCGGCTCCTGCCCCGGCTCCTCGATCTCGACCTGCCTCGAGGGTGGGTTCGGCTCCTGCTCCGGCTCCTGGACCTGCTCCTGCTCGAGCTGTAGTCATCTTCCGACGAAGAGTATTTGCGCCGCTTCGAGTGGTGGTTTGAGCTGTTGTAGTCAGAGTCATCCTCCGAGTCCTGGGAGCGCTTGGAGTGGCAGCGGGAGCGGTCGCTGTAGTCGCTGTAGCTGTCATCTGAGTAGCTCCTGCGGCGGCTGTAGCGGCTGTGCTCCGAGGACGCGTCCGAGCTGCTGGAGTAGGACCTGTGCGAGGAGTGCCTGCGGCCCGAGCGGGAGTGGCTGCGGGAGTGCTCGCTGCCCGAGTCGTAGTCGTCGCTGTACTGCGACGGGGACTTCTGCTGGCAGTGCTTGCCGGGGGAGCCCTCGTCGCTGTCGTAGTCGCCGCTGCTCTGCCGGCTCCGGCGGCCGCTCCGGGCCTGGGACAGAGCCGGGCAGCGCCTCCTCGCACCAGGCACCTGCTGAAGCTCAGCTTTGTGTTTTTTGCTGCCGTGCTCTTGGCAGGAGTTACCCCCGTCCTCCTTTTTACTGCTGCTTCCCTCCTCGGCAGACAGGGATTTCCTCTGGGACTCCTGGGAGCATCGCTTTTTCTTCTGGAAATGGCTGCAGTCTTCGGAGAGTTCAGGTTTCAGTGCCCGGTCTGACTCTGTCGAAAGGGAGGATTTACCTTTTTTGTGCCTGTGCCTTTTCCGTTTCTTGGGTTTCTCTTCCCCCAGCTCAGCTTTCCGGGCCTTCTCCTCAGCTTCCTCCTTGTGTTTGCGTTTGTGTCTGCTGGACTTTTTGTGCTTCTTTTTTTTTTTGTGTTTATGGGACCTTCCAGATTTACTCTTTCCCGTTACACTCTTACTGCTGTCCTCCCCCTCTCCCTTACTGACACCACCCAGACCGGACTCCTGCTTGCCCTGGGATTTGTTTTCCATTTTTTGAGCAGAACTATTCCCTACACTTTCAGCCTCCTTGGCTTTGCTCACCTCACCAGGTTCTGTGCTCTGAGCGTTGTCTTTACAAAGCCCCCCCAGATCCTTGGATTTCTCTGCCCCTTTCCCTTTTGCATCCTTGTTCCGGGAGAGCTTGAAGTCGAAGTACAGGGGGTTGCAGCTGTAGGACACAGAGGGCTCAGCTTTGGTGAAGATGAGCAGCTCTGAAGGCCACTGCAGTGTCGTGCTTTCATCCTTACTCAGAACAGGGAAAAAAGGTCCCGTGGGATGCTTTGGTCCCTCAGAGCCATCTCTGCAGCCCAAGGCAGGAGGAGGAGCTTCTTTAGCAGTGTCTGGCTCGGGGGGGTTGCTCTCTGGAAGGTGTTTGCTGTCCTGTGTATTTTCATTCTCTGGGATGTCTTTTCGTTCCATTTTGCCCTGCTGAGCTGCACTTTCAGTAGTACTCTGCTCCTTCTGCTGCCCCGTGCTCTCAGCAGCCTTTTCCGTGTGCTTGCCCGGTTTGGGTTTGGGGGAACTCCCCTTTTTCACTTCGTGCGCGTTTTTTTTGTTCACATTTTCAGCTTCTGTTTGCTCGGTAGCCTTCATGAAAAGCAGGAATTGAAAGTTGGGCTTTACTTTACAGTGGGCTGGGGGGATGTAGTGGTAATATTCTGGTTCCACAGCCATTGGTCCATCTTCTCGCCTCATCTTCTTCAGTTTGGATAAGGTGCTGGCCAGAGCCCCGCTGTCCTTGTCGTGCTGGTCATCGTCCTCCGCCTTGCCATCGGAATTATTGGTGCCTTCACCCTCCCCAGATTTCTGCAGGCTGCCAGCCTCCGAGGAGCCCCTCTCATCACCTTTTGCCCCATCTGCAGAACTGGACTCCTCCCCGTGGTCCTTGAAAACGGAAGCGATGGTCTCCAGCTTCACTGGGGTCTTCTTGGCGAAGGAAAAGGACACCCCAATCTTCTGCAGCGGAGCTCCCAGAGAGCTCTTAATGCCGAAGCTGATGGCCTGTGCCCCCTGGGCGGGCGTCTGGCCTGGCATCGCAGTGCCTTGTCCGGTGTTCAGGAAGCCTCTGTCCGCAGCCATCTCTGTGGCCTGGCCAGAGCTCGTTTGGATGAAGCCGCTGTTGGCTGCGGAATCGTCGTCCTCTCCACCTTCCTCATCCACAGCCACCGTGGTGGTCCTGAACATGGGCCCACTTCCAGGAGCACTGTGGAACAGGGAGAGAGAGAACACAGCTGACTGGTGTCCCTGTCCCTCTGCAGGAGGATCCAGCCCTCAGCTGAGACAATCTCACACAGCTCAAGTGCTCTTGTACTCAGACATGTGCATTAAAATATCATTATACAGCCACTCAAAGTTTTTAATAATATTAAATTCCTGAAGAAAATATATTGCTGGATAAAGCAATTTGGGGATGCTCTGCATGATCAGTTCAGTGAATTCGCTCCTACCAAAACCACAGCATGAGCCCCAAACACCAGTGTGAAGCTTTGCCCTCAAAACCTGTGCAGTGTCCCAGAGCAGGAGAGCCCAGCCCAGGGCTGCAGCCCCCCGGGCTCCAGGGGTGCTGGGGACCACCCAGACTCACCACTCAGGCTGCCTCCTCTGCTCAGCCAGCTCGTGCAGGCGCCGCAGGGCTTTCTCCTGCTTCCTCTCATCTTTCCGGGATCTCGACGAGACATTGCGAGCAAATTCCCTTTGCTTGAGATCTTTCAACCTCTGAGGCAAAAGAAAGCAGGGACAGATCAGATCAAAGCTTTTTGTGGTTTATCCAAGAGCAGCTCTTTGCTGTAGCACTGGAAATTGCGGCGTCAAGCCCCTCCCCAGGGACATTTATTGAGCCAGGATGGAGCAACAGCATCTTAGCTCAACAAACCCCACGGAGCACATTGCCATCCTCCCAGCAGCTGAAGGAAAAGACAACTGGTGGTCACTTTTGGCTATGGCTTCAAGTTCTGTGTATACCCCTTTCCAATCAACATTACTGGTTTTCTTTAGCATGGACCACAAAGCTGATTTCGAAGCAACAAGCATATTCTGGAAGGAAAAGGGGAAAAGAAGAAGGATTGTTTACTTTGCTGCTCTTGCAGGGTGCAGATATACTTGACAAAAAGTGCATGACACGAGTCAAGAGCACGGGCCAAAGGACAGGAGGGATTAGCTGGTGCCAGAGGTACCCAGGAATGACATCTGACAAAAGCAATGTACCATTACATTGGAGAAGGAGCCAAAAATCCCATGCAAATGATTTCATGAGCAAATCCAGAATGCAACATACACCACAACCAGTTACTTGTCTCCCTGACAGTAGTTCTGAGGGTCCCTCAAGAAACAAACTGCTCTAAAGGCAGGAGGATCTCTTGGGGTTGAATACTTTGGGGGGCAGAAGCACCAAGTTCCCCAGAAATCTTATCATGAGGGAGCAAACCCAATCCCAAGGAATTTCAAACAACCTAACATCACTGAGGAAGTCTAGGTAGCCAATTCTAATAGAAAATGAACATCCAAGACTTCAGAACATTTTGGAAAGTCCTTGTCTCAGAGCACTAGGAGAAGAAGCTGTTGGTTTTCCTTGGAATATATGTGGATATTCACAATGTTTTTTTAGAGTGCTCTACAGAAGTTTAAGTAACAGAAAGCAGCAAAGACAGACCTCTACTGTCCTAAAGGGACTCATTGCTCTTTTGTAGTGCACAATTCACAACCCTTTCAAAGGGCCCAGTTCCAGAACGCATCCTGTACTCAGCTTTTGGAAGAAGTATCATGTTTTTCAGGCATTTCATGCAGGGCCTGAGAGACTAATGGGACTCAGAGCAGGAGTCACTTTGGAACAATTCGTCTACAGGATGTACAAATCACTGGTGAATTCTAAATACTTCTGGCTGGCTGACTCTGCCTCTTTCCTGGAGCACAGTCAGACTGCCACACACAGAAACAGTGGATCTGGAAACCAACCCAAAGCTCAAATTAGAGGAATTAAGCTGGCCCAATGTAAAGAGAACATTGCTTTGTGAAAAAGGGAGAGATTGGACAAGACAGAGGATTCTCTTACCTAATTGTATTTACTAAATGTGGTTGATTGTTACCAAAATCAGAGGGGAGGACACACAAAAAAGATACAACTACAGACACCAGTAGAAAGAAACTCACTCTTGTGATCTGGACTCCCAAATTAGAAGGGTTTGCTTTCAATACATCAGCTGAAAACGTCACATCACAAAGAAAAAAAGAAAGTAAAAATATAACAAGAGTGGAAGAGAGAAAAAAAAACCAAGCAAGCATTACTAGAGAGCTGTGGGGGAGTGTGCCAGCTATTCTACGGAGCGGGAGCGGAGCCAGCAGAGCCACGGGACCGAGCTGGGGGCTGGAGCAGGGGGACACACACGGACACGCACGGACACAGCAATGATCCCACCTGGAACAGCAGAGCTACTTTCACCAGGACAAGTAAAGGGCTCAAGGGTTTCGTGGTGTATGTTAAATGTTGAAGAGTAAATTTTTTTCCAACAGGAAGGAAAAAAAATAAAATAGATGGACTGAGCAATGCTATCAGCTTTTTCATGCTGATTTCGAAAGCGTGTCTGAAATGCTCTGGGAAGTTACAGCCACCAACAGCTGACAAAACTATTTAATGGGGGCTGATGCCAAGTCTCGAGATCACTCATCCATTTGGAAAAAAGCATGACCCAGCTATTTACACCAGACATGAACTGTGACCTTTTCCTCTCCAGAGGAAGGTGCAATGGTGAACTCAGAGCCCCCTGTGCCCCCAGGCATGGTCCTGATCACCCCCCCGGGACACCAACTGGGCTCAGAGCTGTTGGGAACAATGCAGCTGCCCCCAAGCTCTCCTGCCTCCATTATGTGGCAATTTGAATGCAGACAGAATTAAATGCCCATTATTAAATGCTGACCTTTGTGTGTCTCTGCTCCCTCAAACCTCCCACTCTCAACACTTCCAATTTAGAGGTGTGAAGCAAATGAACTACCCCAAAGCACTGCAAGTCCAGAATATGCACCACAGCAACTCCCAGCTGCACCCAAACCTGGGCCCTTTAGGATGACAAACCACTGGCCCTGGTGTCAAAACTGCTGAGAATTTGGTACTTCCAAAACTGGGGAGGAGTTGGTCCGGTTTTACAAAGGACCAAGAGATCTCAAGGCTGAGTTTCTTTTTGTCACACAGGAGTCAGGAGGAAAAAAGGGTCTTGCTGGGGAAGTACAGGATAGAAAAGCTCCACAAATGCACCGTGCCAGCTCCTCGGGAATGTAAAATACGGAACAGAACATGGCTCAGCTTCTGAGACTGACCTAAACCAACACACCTATCACCTGAAATGACTCCAGGTCTGCAAGAGACCTGGCTGGACTGCGTTATCTTCCCTAATGCACCCTGGGGTAGGGAAAGGCAGGAAAACAGGAGCCCACACTGCTCATCTCTAAGAACAACCTGCTGCAGGAGTGAAAAACACCCAGAACTTTTCAAAATAACCTCTGACTCTCCCCTCACTTATTGTTTCAAAATTATCACCGAATCCAGTGATTCTCTCAATCCTCTCAAAGAGTGGATAACCAGCTCACTACAGCCACGCCCACCCGGCTCCCCAGTCCTGACTGGGAGGAAGCAATCCAAAGCCTGAAGCACAAGTTCACAGGGTGAAGGGAGCACGTGGAGCCCTGAAATGCTGCTCACACACTCCAGGTCTCAGCCTGCCCAGGAAATCATTTGAACTAAACAGATATTTAAGCTCAGCTTACACTAAAGAAATTCCCGTCTAATCCTGAGGAGAGTGTTTTTTATTCTAATCCCCCAAAATCTCTAAATGACTTTTTGGACCACACCATATGTGTGGGTGTGAGCAAGGCTGGATGGGCACGGAACTGCCCTTTCCCCAGCACCACAGAGAAATTCCAGTAAGGATTTAACACAGCCACTCAACCATCCTCAGGGAGCTTCTCCCCTCCAAAAGGAGCCCTGGGAACTTGTACTTTTGGGGTGAATCCTCCCTTTTTAATTCTTCCCATTGTGCTCAGCAAGACAATGATTTTTTCAACAGGATTAGAGCCACCAAACCCATATGAAATCAAACACATGATTCATGCTACCACAGGATTGCAAAATTAAGGGGCATTTTTTTCTCCATGGGCAGTGTGTTTTCTGAGGAAGCAGCAGTTTATCTAAGCAACAACGTCTTTTCAAACTGGAGGATCACGGGGACCATAAAGCCAAGGAACATTCTGCTGGTTTATTACTTCAGCTGTCAGAAGGGCCACACTGCAGTGACCAGCAGTGACACAAATCACCAGCACTTACATAAAATTTCTCCAGATTTCCACATGCTGCAGGCAGTGCTTCACTACCTCCAGCCTTCCTGGGGTTTATTAATAGCTGCCACCCCTCTCAGCTTTGGAACAAAGAATTGTATTTTAAGTTTCCAGCCTTGTTTCCAACAAAATTCCGAACTCGTCTCTGCATTTCCACAGGAGTGCAAGTCCAGCTCCTGAAGAGCAGGTTTGATATCAAATCTGCAGCTACCTCTGGACTCCAGCACAAAGAGGCCACAGTGCTGGATTATCTCCCAGTCCCTGCATGGCTCAGGAAGAGCCAAACTGGCAAACACCACCAGTACTTTCCAATTCTCACAGATCAGCTTAAACCAGCTGCACTACAGCACCGCTGAAAAGCTCCTGAGAGCCCAGCCCAGGCACAGCAAAGTGGGGAAATCAAGGGGGGTGAGCAGGAGTCAGGAACTGCTGCAACAGGAGAACCACTGGATCATCATAGAAGGTCCTAAGTAGGAAGGAACCCCCAAGGATCATCCAGTCCAACTCCTGGCCCTGCACAGACACCCCAACAATCCCACCCTGTGCCTGACAGTGTTGTCCAAACGCTCCTGGAGCTCTGGCAGCCTTGGGGCCATGAAAAAACTCAGCACACACCAGATTTTGCTGATGAGATGGTCCCAGCTAAGACCTCCCCAGTACCAGCTGGGCTGCAGAGCTCTACAGGCTCAGGACCAGCAGTAAATTGATTTTCTCCGTTTAAGGTGACAAAGCCACACAGCATCACTGAACTGAGGCCCACTGAGAGACATTCTTTGCCTAAAAGCGCAGAGCAGAAAGAGCCCCTGTTATTCTCACAAGACAAAAGCACTGTCACACCGTGTCACCAGACCTGAAGAAGTGAGACTTTCATGCCAAACCTCATATTGAGATGGGTCAGAACAGATNTAAAGCCAAGGAACATTCTGCTGGTTTATTACTTCAGCTGTCAGAAGGGCCACACTGCAGTGACCAGCAGTGACACAAATCACCAGCACTTACATAAAATTTCTCCAGATTTCCACATGCTGCAGGCAGTGCTTCACTACCTCCAGCCTTCCTGGGGTTTATTAATAGCTGCCACCCCTCTCAGCTTTGGAACAAAGAATTGTATTTTAAGTTTCCAGCCTTGTTTCCAACAAAATTCCGAACTCGTCTCTGCATTTCCACAGGAGTGCAAGTCCAGCTCCTGAAGAGCAGGTTTGATATCAAATCTGCAGCTACCTCTGGACTCCAGCACAAAGAGGCCACAGTGCTGGATTATCTCCCAGTCCCTGCATGGCTCAGGAAGAGCCAAACTGGCAAACACCACCAGTACTTTCCAATTCTCACAGATCAGCTTAAACCAGCTGCACTACAGCACCGCTGAAAAGCTCCTGAGAGCCCAGCCCAGGCACAGCAAAGTGGGGAAATCAAGGGGGGTGAGCAGGAGTCAGGAACTGCTGCAACAGGAGAACCACTGGATCATCATAGAAGGTCCTAAGTAGGAAGGAACCCCCAAGGATCATCCAGTCCAACTCCTGGCCCTGCACAGACACCCCAACAATCCCACCCTGTGCCTGACAGTGTTGTCCAAACGCTCCTGGAGCTCTGGCAGCCTTGGGGCCATGAAAAAACTCAGCACACACCAGATTTTGCTGATGAGATGGTCCCAGCTAAGACCTCCCCAGTACCAGCTGGGCTGCAGAGCTCTACAGGCTCAGGACCAGCAGTAAATTGATTTTCTCCGTTTAAGGTGACAAAGCCACACAGCATCACTGAACTGAGGCCCACTGAGAGACATTCTTTGCCTAAAAGCGCAGAGCAGAAAGAGCCCCTGTTATTCTCACAAGACAAAAGCACTGTCACACCGTGTCACCAGACCTGAAGATGTGAGACTTTCATGCCAAACCTCATATTGAGATGGGTCAGAACAGATCCACCTCTGGGGCTCGAGACAGGAGGCAGCTCCCATGACATCAGAGCCCCCTCCTCCCCTGCCATTGTTCTCATGTCTCTCTGCCAACCCACATTAAATAAAATAATAATCGTGTACTTTTCATTCTGTGCCAGCAGATTTCTGCCTTTTTGAACTTTTGATGTCTGCTTCATTCTTTGCCCCAAAAGCTTCTGGGAGTGAACGACACCATTAAACACAAGCTCAAAGGATGGCAACCTTGATCGTTTTATTGAAGCGAGAACACAAGCCTGGCTTATCTTTGGTCATCAACATTCTTTGCACGCTCATAAATGAAGTGAAAAGAACAGAGGGGAAATGGCTTGCAAATGCTGTTTTATTTCATCTTAATTTCCTCCCTGGGAGGAATCAATATTTTTCTTAGCTGGGTTAAGAAAAATACAGAATGGGCTGGGTAAGGGGGGACGTTCCAGACCATCCAGTGCCACCCCTGCCATGGGCAGGGACACCTCCCACTGTCCCAGGCTGCTCCAAGCCCCGTCCAGCCTGGCCTTGGACACTTCCAGGGATCCAGGGGCAGCCACAGCTGCTCTGGGCACCCTGTGCCAGGGCCTCCCCACCCTCATTGGGGAGAAGTTCCTCATCATCTTTAATCCAAACCTATTCCCTTTTCAGTTAAATCCATTCCCCTTTGTTTTATCACTCCATGCCCTTGCCCAGTCTTTCTTCAGTTCTCTTGTAGCCCCTTTATTGTTACTCGATGGATTTTCTGAGGGTAAAGCATCTCTGGAGTAGAAGAACCTCCCATGTAACACCAAGTACCTCAGAGATTCCCTCCTCAGTCTTCTCCATTCAAACTGTGCTTGGAGGCCCAAAGTTTTGGAAATCCCAAGTCTCCCCAAAACACAAATACCCCTCCTGAGTATTCCTCAACCCCAGCAGTGACTGTCTTGGTAATTTTATTGTGCTTGAACAGATCCCTCCCCCTCGGCATGAGAAGCAAAGATGCAGCTAATTAGGGCACAAAGAGAACAGCACATCTATATTTTCAGTTCTTAGTTCCACCCTCTTTCCCAAAGAACTTCTTTATGGAATACTTTCCCTTTGTCCTTTTACAAAGAGAATCTACGCAGAATTAATCACCTACACCTCCCAAACACCACACACTTAGGGGAAAAAAGCAGCTACATAAAAGCCTGCATTTCAATGCTGGTTTGTGTTCTCCCAGGGAACCTGGCACAGGTTCACTCAGGAACGCGTTTGTTTTTCACAGGGAATGCAGAAGGGGAATGTTTTGATTCTGTTGGGTCAGTGACTCAGTAAACAGCTCGAGCCCTCAGCAGGCACACGAGCAGAACGAGGTGATGGTGTGAGAGCCTCCAAGCTCTTGGATTGTTAAAAACCTCCCAGAGTAAAAGCTGATTGGAAATGCTACATAACTGACACACAAGGTAATTCCAACCGTAACAACTCCTGCAGGCTGCTCCAGGTGCTGGGCCCTGCACATCCAGGTTTATTTGATATGAATACACAGACTGGGCACAACCCAGGTAAGGGGCTTGCACTCATCTTCACACAAATCTAACACGGGGTTTTTATCTTGATGTCAAAACCCCAAACCAAATAAAGAGCCCGCACAGGTGTAATGCCTTAAGGACACATTCCCACTGAGGCCAGAGTGTTCTAGGACTGTGGGAGCTCCCAAGGATCAGGACATTGTGGATCTGCAGGAAAGCAGCACAAGAATCACAGAATCACAGACTGGTTTGGCTTGGAAAAGATCTTAAAGATCACCCTGTTCCACCCACTGCCATGGGCAGGGACACCCTGCACTATCCCAGATTGCTCCAAGCCCCGTCCAGCCTGACCCTGAACACTCCCAGGGATTTACACTGGGTCCATCCCCACTACCCAAGCTCCTTGTTAGCTGCAGGAGTTTTCTTTCTACATTTGCCACCTTTTGTCTGTTAATTATTACTAATTGTTACTCTGTTGACTGTCAGGACTGGGCACCATCAGAACTGGGGCCCTTCATAACCTAGCAGGCCTTCAAGATCAAAATCCTACAGCTAAAAACAACCACCACTGAAGACACCAGCAGCTGTACAAGGAGTTATGAGACCCAGCCCTTTGCAGTTGCTCCCTGAAGGGTGTGTGAGAGAACTGAGCTTATTGTCCCTCCTGCAGGGCCACCTGCACCCACTCCAGCTGCTTTCAGTCCCCTGAGAGGGACAGGCCATGTGCTGACCAGAGGGTGACTGGTCTTAAAACAGCTGCACTTCTCATCTCAAGCACCAACCTAACTAAAAGCAGCTCCAGAACAACACTGCACACCTCCAACACGATGGCTGAAACAGAGTGACTGGAGCAGGCCAATGGTTTGGGAGAATAAATGGAAGGTTCTTTTCCCAGGTAAGGAAATGCTGCCTTTTGGAGAGAAACTTGGTGTTGAGGTTGATTCAGATGTAGCCAAATGCTCTATGAAACCAGGACAGGTAGGAAATAAAGAGAATTAACCTCCCCTTTAATTGTTTGGTGTTGACACAATTTTGGTGGGTCCAAAATTTATCCGGTTGGGATCAATACACTTACCCATCATCCCTGTTGGGCAATAATCCCGAGTTCCTTCCTGGAATACAAGACAGTGTCTTTATAACTCGGGAGTGGAAAGGGATCTGAGGATGGAACATCTATTTACAGGGACAGCCTAATGCTTGCTGAGCCACAGAGGGATAAGCAAACACTTCAACGTCAGGAGGATGTGGAACTAAAAATACTTAAAAGCAAAAATGCTGTGGAAACTGAGCCAAGAAAAAGGCAAGAACGAGCTCTGTTGCCTCAAAAATTACCAATGAGACAACAAAATATTGCAGATAATGGATACCAAGCTGGGTTCCTGTAACTAAGATACTGTAGTGGCCTTTCTTTCCAAGAAAGCCAACTGATGGCCTACTTTTAGGAGAAGTTCATGTTTTTCCTCAAAAACTTTAGGCTCACCTTTCTGCAACCTCGCCTTCTTGTCCAAAGAGACAAACTATAAAACATCAACGTGCAACATATCAAAAGTACAGCTTTTTTTTTTTTTTAACTACTTTAAAATTCAGCCTGGACTGCTGGAAATGAGCCTCCCTTGAGTAGGAGGGAGCAGAGCAGTGAGATAATGTTACTTATGCAAATTCACCTTCATTCTGTCTCGGGGGTTTCAAGTTCACTCCCTGAACGCTGACCCAGTGGGGTCACACACATTTCAGCCCGACAAAGCTGGACAAGCAATTTTTTCCCTAAGCAAAGCATGATTGCTTCTTTGTTTAAATCCCTCTGTAACCAGAAATTAATGCCGGGTGATGCAGCCAGAGTTTGGAGGCTCATTTTCTCCAAAGCCTGCCTGAAGTGACTGCAATGGATGGAATTATCCAAGAACATAATTCCTCTCAAAATAATCAGCAGTACCAAGTAACCTCCAAATTCTTTCTCCTGATGAGATGACCCCACCCTGTGTGTGCACAAGACAATTTTCTCTCAGGCCACTCCTGCTGATGACTCCTTTTATTGCTTTCCACAGGTTGGTTTCCTCCTCCACAGCATCTCCAGCTGCTGGAAGAGCTCTGAGCCTGGCCAGCCTCCCGTCAGTGCCCCATTAGTCACCGAGGGTTGGAGCAGGAGTTCACGGAATCCCACGGCATCAGCACACCAAGAATGTGACACAAACAGGTCCTTCCACCTCCCAGATAAATGCAGGCTCGGGTTTCAGCCAAGCTGACGGAAACCTTCCAAGGAAGTTCTCTGCTCTCAGGAGTCACGACTGAGCTCGGCCAAAACCACCCCTCTGCCCAACAACCAAGGGAATAAATGAATTTCTGCTCTTCATTATACCAAACCACTCTTCTTTACACAGCCCAACTGCCCTGCCATGAGAATTCCTGGCAAGACTCCCTCAGTTCGAAGCAGATTCTCTGTCATATCCTACACTTAATACACACACACAAAAATTGTAACTCCTCTTGTTTTTAAGCTGTTGTTCACTGCTATTTTGCAAGCTCTACAGCACATCCTCCTCGAGTTACCAGCATTTTGATGATTGTGTTGTTAGAATTTATGACTAGGAACATCAAACCCTTCCAGCCCTGGAGGAGCCCAACACTGCTATCTGCTGTGCAGTTACATCTCATTTAGCAGCTTAAATGGTCAAACAGATCAGGCTAACACAGGAACTTCCATTATTTACTGTGCAGCATGAAGCACCCTGCAGACACTACAGTACATCCCTACCTTGGGAAAAAAGCCAGCTCCACAGAGACTCCAAATCCACCTTCTCCCGAGAATTACAGAATTTGGGAAGTGCTCCTTTCCTAAGATTCCTTTGACACAGCCCATTACTTCCTAGTCAGTTTTCAGTAACTCAACAGAACACAGACTCAGGTACTAAAATGCTCACACGTGGGGAATCATCACTCCCCAAAGCTGCACTAAACTAAAAGCAAGCTGGGAGCCATCCACATCCATGGGTACTCTCCCCAGTTTAACACCAGCACATTCCTGCCTGTGGGTCTTCCAGAACTGGGGCACCTTGATGCCAGCCATAGAGTGGGGTTTGGGGTTTTTGTGTTGTTTTGTGTTTTTAAATGGATGATGGGCATAAAAATCTTACCCAGCAACATAAAACCTATTCCTGGACCAATAATGAAAACAGACACACCAGGGGAACTCCAAGTATTAACCACAAACAAAACCACCACGATGAACATCAAACTGATGAACTGTGCTGTCAACACCTGGTTACCTGCTTGTGAGCGTGGTCATAAGAGTTGATGTGGTTGTCAAACTCTTGGTGCTTCTGATACTGCTTGTCACAGAGTTCACAGTAGAAGTTTGCTCTGAGGTCTTCCAAAGCCTTGGCAATGGCCTTTTCTTTATCAACATAATCCTGGAAAATTAACAAAGAAATGTTTCTGTTAAGTGTCCTGTAGAACAGGCTGGAAGATGATGAGTTAGTACTGTAAGGAAAAATAGTGCTAAGAAAAACTTAGTGTACATTGATTGTATTTATTCCAGGATCACTAAGGTTGGAAAAGACCTCCAAGATCATCGAGTCTAACCTGTGCCCAATGCCCACCTTGTCCCCAGCCCAGAGCACTCAGTGCCATCTCCAGGAATTCCCTGGACACCTCCAGCGATGGGGGCTCCACCACCTCTCCCTGGGCAGCCCCTTCCAAGGCCTGAGCACCCTTTCCATGGAGAAATTCCTGCTGATGTCCACCCTGAGCCTCCCCTGGCCCAGCCTGAGGCCGTTCCCTCTCCTCCTGTCCCTGTTCCCTGGGAGCAGAGCCCGANCCAGCCCCTCCAGGTCCTTCTTGTCATGAGGTGCCCAGAACTGGACAAAGCATCTGAGGTCCGTCAGCAGTGCCAGCTCAGGGGACTAGCACTGCCCTGGTCCTGCTGCCACCCCAGTCCTGGGACAGCCCAGATGCCACTGGCTTCTGGCACACCTGGGCTCATGTCCAGCCACTGCTGACCGGCACCTCCAGGTCCCTTCCAGCTTTCCAATCACTTTGCCCCCACCTGGAACATCCCATGGGGTTGCTGTGACCCAAATGCAGGTCCCAGCACTTGGCCTTACTGAACCCAGCTTACTGAGCTGAGCAGCCTTTGCAAATTCACAGGTGGGATTCCAGAACTTCGCAGTGCTACCGACCATGACTGTTTTTTACCCAGAATCACAGAATATTCTGAGTTGGAAGGGACCCACAAGGACTGAACATCCCCTGGTCACAGCAGAGGTATCACTAAAAGGAGACTGCTTAAAACAAGCCCTGCAGTGCTGATGGGGGAAGGCAGCTCTGCCTCACAGAGCCTCCTGGATTGTCTGTGCTCCAAGGAGAGGTTCAAAGCCTCGAGCTAACCCGGAGACCCACTGGCATCAAACCCAGGAGGATCCCTGCCTTTGGAACAGGACCTTACAACTCTAAAGCTGACACTGCTCCATTTTGAGTGCTAAGTGATGTCTGCTTGATCTCGGTTTGGCTGCCTGAGTTCAGGAGGGAGGAACAGGGCTCTGGCTGGGAATCACTGCTCAGAGCCCGCCCGGCCCCCGCCCAGCCCAATCCACTCCAATGAAACATTCCCAGGAGCAAACTGTCCCTCAGGCTGGGCCCCAGCACAGTGACCACACTGGCAGTGGGCACAGGGAGCTGCATTTCATGGACAGGGGAGGGACACAGCCTTGGGGTGCTGAGGGTCTTTTCCCTTCTATAACCGAACATTTGCACAGGTGGAAAACCAAACCTCCAGGCACAGATGAGGTGCCTCACCTGGCTACAGAGACATCCTTCCCTCTTTTGCTACAGGTTTGGAATATGCACTGAGCTCTGGGACTGGGGAAATCCCAGTCCTTCAGGTGGCTGTACTGGCCAGAAATCCAGGTGTGGAAGGAGCCTGTGCTGTCCCCAAAGCTGCTGCACACCTGGGGGGCTCCGAAATGCACCTGATGCTGGGGCACAGGAACCTCAGGGCTGAGCAGCTGCTCCCTCTTGCCAGGCTGTATCAATTACAACCCCACCAGCAGAATTAATAAAACATCACCACTCTTCATGAGCTCTGTGGGGGAGGTTTACCCTGAGGAGGTGGAAGCTTTTACACAAAATCAGCTACAAATGCTGCATCACAAAGCCCACTGTACTCACAGCAGCACTCCCCATACAGCCATTGACCACAGGCATTTCAACTGAAATAAAGAGAAATTATATAAAAAAACAGCCTAACATTAGAGAAAAAGCTCTTAAGGATCTTTTTTTCCATCTTCAATAAAAACTTCCTATGGGAAGCTTCCTTCCTCAGCAAGAAGAGGCAGCAAACATTTAAGACAGAAAACTATGAAAGGTTTTTCCTTTGAATTTCAGATTTTGTTCAAGGCAATATGGTTTATCTCCTAGTTACCACATCAAAATGGCATTAAAATAACATTACTGAGCATGTTTTATATGATATAAAATTTATATAAAATTTTCAACACCCGAGGAGAGGAAAAAAATACCTAAAAAATTGTAGTGCTCATGTTTGGGATTGTTTTCAATTTAAAGCACTGTTCACTTCTACATAAAAAAGGAAGCAACTTCCTGCTTCCATCTATTACCAAATGCCCTTGTTAAGAAGAAAAAAGAAAAAAATCAACAAATTTGGAGTTTTGAGCCTGAAGCAGGTCCCCAGGAAGAGAAGAAAGGAAAACAGAGCAGCATGAGCTCCACAGAACACGGACGTTTAAAGTTCCTCTGAATCCCAGACAAGCTTCCTGCACCACGTGTAGGTTTTTTTGAGCAAGCATCCTGTGGCTAAACAATGAAACCCAGCCATCTGAGTGATCAGAATCTATACAAAAGAAGGGAATTAAAAAACAGTTCTTGGCTGCAGAGTTATCCAAAATTCCTCTGAGGCTCCCCGAATGGCTGATCAGGATGCACCGCCATCGGCAGTTACATAATGGACTCCTGTGGAGCAGCAAAAAGTAACGGCTGCAGAGATTTTTCACAGATTAATACCAAAATGCAAGGGGCTAAGGATGAACTGAGCTAATAAAAACCCACTGGAGCTGGGAGAGACTGCTACTGCTCCAGAGCTCCTGAAAAAAATCCGTGCTGGATGAGGGCAGGAAGAGAAAAGAGTCTCAGAGTAACACAGGTTCGGCTGCATTTGCAAAGACAATTGTAAACGCCAAGAACTTCAGGATCACAGAATGGTTTTGGTTGGGAGGGACCTTAAAGCACACCCAGCCCCACCCCCTGCCACAGGCAGGGACATCTTCCACTAGAGCAGGTCGCTCCAAGCCCCATCCAACCTTCCCTGCGATGGGGAGTTCACAGCCCCTCTGGGTACCCAACCACCTGCAGTTCACTAACCAAGCAAGTCAAGGTCTCAAGGAAAGAAAAAAAAAAAAGAGGAGAGGAGGCTATAAATTTTCATAGCTGAACAAACTGCCTGAAGAATTAACTGTTCAACTGGGGAAATGGAATTTTAGATTTGCCGAGGTTATGTTTAATTTTAATGGCATTGAAACTACTTTCCCATTATTTCTCAAATAATTAAAATTTATGCAAGACTGACACTTCATTTGGATGTCCTGGGCTCTTCCTCAACCCTGGTACTCCCCAGATCTCCGGACAATTGAACAAGCAGGCTTTCCTAAGGCCTGATGGACTGTAGGGGCTGGGAAGCGGAAGAGTGGATTAAAGGATGAGCAGAGGCCATGTCTCCACAGAGAACCCGGTTACAGCTAATCCAAGAATGCTCCAGCACGTCACACTCAATCCCAACACAACAGCTCATTTTTATCAGCCCATGGCTTACAAAATAACCCCACAGGTTTTGTAAATCCCACGGAAATACAGAATTTATCTTTTTTTTTAATGCTGCCTGAGCGATTCCTCTAAAGAGCTCCAGCCCATCGATTTCTCTGAGCTGCAGCCACGTCCCACCTTTCCAAAGCAAGCAGGATTTATGCAATAACATCATAACGTACTGCTCACTCCTCACTCAGTGCAACACGAGATCTCCTCCCCTCCCAGCTGGTACCTGCCCCTCTACCACCTGCAGCTTTTGTACTGCCATGGCAGGCTCACCAGAAAAATCCAGCAGCCCTGGGTGTAGGGAAGGAAATGTCCTGCTCACCCCAGGACTGTTCCTTCCAGAACAGGAGCAAAGCACACAGAGAAAGCCCCGCAGCTGTCCCGGGGCTCTTCAGCAGCTAAACAAACACGAAGGTTGATGCCAGGAAGTGAATAACCAGTGTGTTAAAATGTAAATCATCTCCACAATGACCAAACCCAAGAACAGCGAATTCCTACCACCACCACTGCGGCAGAACAAGGAGAACTCAGCCCCATCAGAACAGATCTTTTCCCACCCAGCCCACGGACACTCTGATGTTGATGCCCTTCTCTCTGTACCTTGTACTTCTGCCTCAGCTCCTCGGTGTCTTCCTTCTCCACCTCCAGTACTCGCCTCCGCTCTGTGGCATCCTCGGCGTAGTCGAGCTGTTTTTAAAAAAACAGAGAACAGATGCAATTTGGCCCATAAATACACTGCACTTTCAAATCTGTCGAAAGCACAACTTAACAATTTTAACTGAAACAGAATCTATGCATGTTGTACTTGCTTTCCCTGTTTTGTCACCCCAAGTGTAAAACAGGTCATTAATCCCCCTGATGTGGAGGGTCCTGGCAGGCCCATGGCAGCTTTGGGGAGGGGAAATCTCACAGCCCAGGGATTTTGGGGAGCATTCAGACCCCAGAACTCAGGCTCACCGGGATAAACAGAGGATGCATTTTGAGAAGTGTTTTCTTACTGCGCTGATTTAAAAGCAAGTTGTTCTTTATCTGGGATGCACAAACTCTCACTTTTAAATGTCTCTCCCACCCACTCCCCAGAAGCCCTGCAGGGGTGAGGGGCCAGGGGAGCTCACCTCCATCTCCATCCGGCCCATGCCCATGACATCGTACTTGACGACGATAGGGATGGGATCCGTCCTCCCTGGAAAAGGAACACACAGAGAGGGGTCAGCAGCAGCCCAGCACCACAGCTCGCTGTACACATTGGGTTTGGGTGGTTAGAGATCTTGCCTTGGAGTGCAGAGACCAGAAAGCTACAGTGAACCAAACACGAGCCATTCTCACAGCTTACAGCCAACCCTGCGCCCGGCTCCGACTGGCACCCAGCATGAAAAATGCATTTTCTGAACATCAACTGCTCATGTAAAAGCTCCTTGTGCTTCATGCTCCCCCATGAAAGCCCAGGGCAGGGCTGATAACAGGACTTGAGCCTTTTCCTCAAGGCTTCCACATCAGGCTCCTCATCCTCCCATAGGAGTGAAGAAGCTGCTAAATACATTTCACTGTTGCAGCTCATGAATAATCGATTAGAGCTTCCCTGTAAGGGATGTGGAAGCCTCCCTCCCACCAGCTTTTGTCCCTCCCCAGGAGTAAGGAACGCTGAGGAGAAGGATGGCACAGAAGCCAAACTTTCCCCATGCCAACCACCCAGTCTAGGCCAGGTGGTCGGTCCCTGCTCCCCCAGCCCCCGGAGCGATGCTCTGGCCCTGCCATGTCACCTGTAAGCTGTGAAAAGGACTGGTTGCGAAGAAAATTGACTTTGAACTAATCAAACTATGCTGGAGATTTATTTTTTTTTTAAAAACATATCTTTAATCCACTCATAACCAGCCAAACAAAGCAAAATGGGGCAGACAAGCACTTTACTACCACAGCTTTTTATTTTTTTATTTTATTTTAAATTATTATTATTTTGATTTTTACATCACAACTGGCACTGGGGGTTGTGATGTAACCCACTGACAAAGTACTTACCTTCTCCGGTGCAAACCTTGAGTGAAAAAACAGAATGTTTACTTCCCTTATTATTGCTCTTGTTTGGTGTAAACAACTCTTTTGTTATACACACATACACAGGTATTATACCTTTGGGCTAAAAGATCGACACGTTGGAGTCATGCCAAAATAGTCCACTGCCATCCACATGTGCAAAAGGTTAAAGTCTTTAAAACTGCCTCAGAAAACCTGGATAGGTGTGAAGTCTTTGCCAGCATCAGCCATAATTCCTGCCAAAGCTACAGCCCCAGAGGGGCTTTTGAACCTTAACGTGTTTTTATTCAGAAATAAATCCATTTAATTAATTGCTTTACGGTTTTGTTGATATGCCCAGGAATTTGACAGGCAGGTATCCAGCAGGTCCAAAAGTAGTGATCACATTGATCAGAAATGGTTTGGATTGAGCTTTCCTTTGGGTATTTAATGCTCACCTTTGACAAGGTTTCTCTTACGCCCAATGGTATAATACAGTAAGCAGTGACTGCAATTTTTAGCAAAAGGACCAAATTAAAGACAGGTTATAAAAATGACTTCCTAGGTGCAATATCACTTTCATAACGTCTCAGCCAGGGATTTACTGGTAAGTGGTGAACCCAAATGGAATGGCTGGCACCAAGTGCCAACAATTTATTACTGAAATTTTTTTCAAGCTTTTTTCTTTCTGTTTTGGTTTGGTTTTGGGTATTTTTGGTTTGTTTTTGTTTTGTTTCTCCAGCAATTGAGATGTTTCGATGCAGCCTCATTGCCCTGGTAAACCCCTGTATACAAACAATGCATCAGTACTTTTGCCTTCTAAGGCAGTCAAAGTTTTTTGGGTTGGTTTTTTTAAATTCAAAATCTATTTGGAAATTGCAGTAGCAAGTGCTAGTGCCCATCGTGTTGGGGGGGGAAAAAAATCAAGTTTGGACAGTATTAAAAATTTATGTTTAAACTGATTTTGGCAGTTCTAACACAAACAGAAACATCCCTTCTTAGCAATACCCTTTAATGAACAAGGATCAGACAAGTGTGCATAAAGAAAGGAAAGGAAAATGAAAGACCAAGCAGAAGGATGATGGCTACAACAGAGAAAGTAAGCCTAACATTGGTGCACTGATGACAAAAGGAGTAATTCAGTCTGAAAATAAAAAATTACCACTGCTAAGTTTACCATCACCACAACAAGTCCAGGATCATAACGCTGTAAAAAAGAAACACCATTTGTTAGGCAGAAACCATTAGGGGCAGAAAATAGGCCGTTTGGCAGGGAGGATGGGTTAAAAAAAATAACAGGAGGCTTCTTGCTCATCCCTCCACCCCATGCCCGTGCTCTGCCCTGCGGAACCAGGCAGCCATCGGAGCAGCTCTGACTCCTTTTGGGTGCTGGGAGAGCTCCTGGTGACGGCCCCGCTCCAAGGAGGCACTGAGGCACATGTAAGCAGGCAATTTAAAAAGGAAACAAATCAGGATCTTAAGGAAATAACAAATTCTGGGCCAAAAGGAGCTCTGCTTGCAGCTAAGAGGAGAATATTCCATGCAAAAAGCGATGCCTTTGTTTTAAATGGAACCATCATTTCTTTGTGAATGGAACACCCTGTGTGACATCCGGGTGACAAGTGGCACGTCCAGGCACACAGCACAGCTATGGCAGCAGTGCCAACCCCACATGGATCCCCCTGCAGCCAGCTGGGGCAGCAGGACACGCTGCTGGGCACTGGGGTGGCCTCGCTCCATGTCCAAGGAGAGCCACGATGGTGAAGGGACAGGGACAGGCTCAGGGCCACCCCTCGCCCGCTGGCTGCCAGGTGGGACATGGGGAGCAGCCAAAGGGGAAGATGGGACTCTGCAAGTTAAGCTCATTACTTCTCCTTTGAAGGAACTTCCTTGAGGAAAGTTTATCCTACTGATGGCCATGACAACGGGATCTTTCCCAGCAGGTAAACACAGCTCAGACATCGGGAGCCTCCCAGGTCCCTGCTGAGCCCTTCCTGTACTCTAGCATGCTTCGAAGGGAACACAAGCTTCCAAGGCCCAGAATTCCCACACTTCCTGCCACTCAGCAGGGCTGCAAGCAGTGCCACACGGACAGCTAATTCCCAGGGTAAATCCTGCTGTGTCCCTGTCCCAGCCCCCTGCACCCCGCAGCATTTATTTTCTTTTTGAGGCAGGTCACAAACTCCTTCACGGACTGGTCACTGCACAGGCTGCAGACCCCAAAGCAGAGAGGGTTATTGCATGAAACACTTCCACACACAGGGAAAATCTCATGGAGAGGACAGAGCAGGAAGCTCCAGCGGGATGGGAAAAATAACCAGCTCACACAAGAGTCACACCTTAGAAAACCCAATCTCAAAGTGAATTAGGTTAGTAATGATGCCCTGGACTCAGAAATGAAATGAGATTCCCAAACTGACTGGCTGTACTTGTTTTGCTTTCCTCTCCTCAAGAAATGGGAAAACCTTTCTCCCAGCTTGTGAAAAACTGCTCAGCCCCAAACAGTGCCCGACAGCCACCCCGTTCCCAGAGCCCTGCAGCGGCAGGGAGAGGGCAGGGAGCAGGCAGCACGTGGCCAGGCAGGTTTCTCCAAATTCCTTCCTTTTTAATTGCATAAAGTTATTGGATATGAGCAAATAATTCCCCCCACCCAGTGCTATAAATTAATAAATCTTGGGAAAATTCATCCTAAGGCTTCAGGGCTTTGGTATCAGACACAGGCCATGCTGCACATGGAGGACTGTGGCTTCAGGGCCATGCTCTGGCTCTGATCACGGCATGGATGCTGCTCTGCCCTTTGGAATGGGAATATCCCAGCTGGAGCTGCCATCTGAGCCCACCTGGAGCTGCCATCTGAGCCCACCTGGAACACCAGCATTGGCAACACCAGCCCATGTTTTATCCTGTTTTTAACAAGTCAAAACAGAACACAGTTTTCATCAGATTTGCAGATTCAGGTGAACTCCTCCCTCCAAAAACAGCATCATGGCAACAGAATCCCAGAGTGGTCTGAGTTGGGCAGGAACTTAAAAACCAGTTTCTCCCCCTGCCATGAGCAGGGACACCTTCCACTGTCCCAGGTTGCTCCAAGCCCCATCCAGCCTGGCCTTGGACACATCCAGGGATCCAGGGGCAGCCACAGCTTCTCTGGGCACCCTGTGCCAGGGCCCCACCACCATCACAGAGAAGAGTTTCTTCCCAATATCTGATGTAAATTGATCCTTTAAAAAATTTCTAACTACTACTACTTGTCCTATCCCAACAGGTAAGTTTCTCCATTAAAGAGACATTCAGACAGGATGAAAAAAAAATTTCCCCAAAAATTCAATGTTAACACAATTCCATCAAATCTCTTTCAGTGTGTCCCTTATGCACAGTGCGTAAGCACCACAGAAGGAACACAACAACCGTAATCCTGCTTGTTTTGTTGACATCTTCATAGAAATTCCCCCCAGGTACAAGCTTTGTAGGATGCAATCCTAGAGGACTGATTGATATCACACTTGTCACCAGAGGAGAATTTCATAAACTCAGCATCTCCAGAGGACACAGACAACAGGATCTGATCTTGTTGGAAATGGAGGATTTCTCCTTATCCATTATCTTTATGCTGCAACTGAAACTCCCAGTCAGGCACAACCTTGCAGGGGGTTTTAGCTGCTCCTGGAAAGGGACTATCCCCCAGCTGTGTACAGGGCAGTTTCATGACCACAGCCCTGGGTTTCTCTGGTGGATAAGGGTTGGTTTGTTCAGTCAGTACAAACCCCACCGCAGGCTCTGGAAGGGAAACAGGTGCCTGGAGTCAGCAACCAACACCTGCAGGAATGGATCCAGAGGGACAGGGCTCACCTTCAGCTGCACTGTCTGGGAAGGGGAGACGGGGAGGAGTCCCTGTGCTCATGAATGAGCTGCACTTTCAAAGATGAGGATTTTGCAACACTCAACACTCCTGGGACCATTCCGATACAGCCAGGGGGGTCGAGCTCTGCTTCCAAGAAACAAGTGACAGGACAAGAGGAAACAGCCTCAAATTGTGCCAGGGAAGGTTTACGTTGGATATTGGGGACATTTCTTCATAGAAAGAGTTGTCCAGCCCAGGCAGAGGCTGCCCAAGGCAGGGGTGGAGTCCCCATCCTTGGAGGGATTTAAAAACTGTGTAGATGTGGCACCTGGGGACAGGGGTCAGTGGTGGCCTTGGCAGCGTGGGGCTCCCTGAGAGTCTGTGAGGAACCAAGAGCTGTCCTGTTGAAAATTCAGACTCCTCATTCAGTACATCAGAAGGGGAGAGGAGAGAAAATGCACTCACTTTCACTGGTGCACAAGCCTGGGGTGCTCCTCACTGGCTAAGAATGACACCACATTATCAATCTCACTGCAACTGCTGCAAGAAGCAAATGAGCAAACAAGGGCAAGCTTTAATCCTGGTTCCCTTTGGGAATTAGATTTGTGAGATCATCCTGTTTATGTCAGATTTCTGGAAGGGGTCAAAACAATCAAGAGATTCAAACAAAGGTCCATCATCCTCAGTGGCAAACAAAGTTCCAGAGAGAAGAAAGTGTTTTCCAAGAACACAGAAACTGCACTGTGAATTTAATCCTTACTAAGCAGGGGAGAAATGACGAGAGAAAGTCACGTTGTAAACACCTCAATCACATGGAAAACTTCCAATGGGAGCTCAAAACTTTGCAGACACACAAACCAAGGGTGACACTTGCAGAAAACCAAGCTGAGGTTTGACACTGAGGCACCAAGCAGAGCTCCTTGAACTTTTGCAGGGGAGGGAACATAGTGAAGTCTGGGTCAAAACACATTCCTACCCCAAATGCTGGACAATGGATTAAAGAGCAACACAGAAGGTGTTGGAGCAAGAACACAATTCCTGCTTGATTTAGGATAGAAATTCGAGGTAAGAGTTGCTGTCTGTGTTCATCTTGGTAAGGGGACAGGGCTGAAGGGCCTGGTCTGATTCAGGGCTGCACTGAGGAGCGAGGCAGGCTGTGCATGGCCATGGCCTCTCCCTTCCCCACACTCATCTCTCCCAGTTTAATAAAACTGCTCTTCCATTGCACCAGCACAAAGGGCCAGAAGGCCTCGTTCTGAGCCAGGCAAAGGCTGTCTGTCACAATAAACACGTGGCACTGACAGCACAATGATTTCAGATCTCACTGGCTACACCCAGCCAAGCAACACAAACTCACCACCTGCAATCAAGGGAAGGATCTTGCACCTCCAAAAGTAAACAACGGGGTAACGGCATCCCCCAAAGGACACTGAGGCATTGAGCAAACCTCCCTTTCGCACTGTGGTCTGCTGGGGTTTAACACGGCAGTGAAGATGGGTATGATGACAGCAGCCACAGCACCCAGGTTTCTCAAGCTGAGTTCACAGGAAAATATCACTCTTAAAACCACTGCAGTGATTTGTGTTGCAAACACAAGCATGGAAACGTTCCTCCATGCCAGGACTGAGGTTTCTGTGAGGACATGTGGAGATACAAGAAGATAAGAGAGCGTTCACAGCTATTTCTTGGGTAAGGTTGCCAAACCAACCCAACCCATAACTAATGAATTAAGGCACTGTTAAGCATTTTTATCTGCCTCTCCTGTATTTTCTTGTATTTATTACAAAGCTCCAAAACCCAGAAAGAAATCTAACACCCCATAGCCCCTCAGATGCTCATTGTTCCATGTTCACAGGCCTGACACACATCCACCGTCTGCCTCCACGAGATCAGAGGAGCCAACAAATGGAAAACACATTAATAGCCGAGCTGAAGCCATTTGGCGAGCGGGTGACAGCACCAGGATTCAAGACCTTGGAATTCAAACCCTGAGCTCATTTCTCCAAGCTGCAGCTGCCAAGTGATCACATTTGTGACTGATCTCAGTTGCTCGAGTGGTCAGAGCTGTTTATTGCTCCCCACAGCCCGAGGAACATCCAGCAAAGGCAGCAGCCACAGCCTGCAGCCACCTGGCACCACCTTGGAACGGGGACTCGGATCCGGCTCCATCCCACAGCCAGGGATCACCCCAGGGGCTGCCAGGGAGGATATTTCCTGCCTGAGCCGTGGGATCACGGCTTCACCTGCAGCCCTGAGCAGCTTCCAGCACTTGTCAGACGCTTCTGCTCTTCCACCCCGCTCAGCCCTTGGACCAAGAGGGAATGTTTTCCCTTTTCTGAATAGATTTAGGGAGCAATGTGCCAAAGAAGAACTGCACCATAGTGATGCTGAGGAGGGGAGTGCTGACTATATTTATCCTCACAGAATTTGCAAGTCAGAGCACAAATTCACTTGTGCTTTTTCTTTTAATTGAAAACCATGCAACGATAATACAGCTGATGGAGGAACTGCTGAATTTTAGCATTTGCTAACAAATTTGCTATACCTGACTTTGCTACCTAGCTAGATGTACTCGTGAAAGGATAAAATAAACCCAAAGCACTTTTTATTAACTGCTGCTCCCCGTATCACCAGGATGATTTATACAATCAGTGTGGGGCACACCTTAATCAACAGGAACAGCACTGCCCTGACAGTCTGTGCAGGTTTATTGCTTTCAGTCTGAGTGGAAGGGAACAAGCATGCAGGAGGGGTCCCCAGCTCTCCGTGGCACTGCCAAGAGCTCCCAGGACACAGGCATGGCCCTGCCCTCTCCTCACGTGTTACATCAGCAGAGCTGCTCCCCAGGGAGATCAAAGCAGCTCTTCCAGAACAGTTACACTGAAATGATGCCAAAACTTGGCTAAAAACATAAGCAAACATGAAGGAAGTTACTACTAAATAGGAAGATGAATTGGGACAGAAGGCATTTCTTCAGGACCAAAGGCTACAGGGGAAGTTCCTGCCACTGCAAGGACCTACCCCAAAAGGGACATCCCTGCCCTAAACAGAACCACCTGCTGCTTCTATTTCCTGAGTACTGGAGATAATCCAAGTCCCAGTACAGACCAGCAGCCACCCACCTTGAAACTCCTTTTGGTTTCACTCTGAGCATTTTCATGACAATAACCAAGTGCTGAATGAGCTGCCTCAGTTCTTGAGGAGCAAACACACAGGAATCCCAGAGCTGCACTGAGCCCCCACGTTACCTGAGCTGTTTGATTCACAGCTGAGACACTGAGGAGCAGCTCTGCCACGACAAATCGTGTGATTTCTGTTGCCATAGCAAAGTACTAGATTGGGATTCACCTCTCAGAGATACCACAAAAGATCAGGATAATCTTGGTCTTGGGAATACTGTGGGAATGTGAAGTAAATCAATACTTTAAAACATATCAAATTAATCATATAGGGCATAGCTTGTGGTGTGGGGGAACTTGTAACTCCTTCTGTACAGGCAGTGCGGCTGTTTTTAAAGGGTCAAGGTTGCAATCAGGCAAGAATGTTTACTTAACAGAAAACTTTAGAGAGGCAAATCTGTGTTGAATAATTACAGTTGTTACCCAGACTGGCTAAGGATGAGCTGGACCTGTCCACCAGAGCTGGTCAATCCTTCCTCAGAGTCCCTCCATACGGCCAGTAAGCATCAAACCTTCCTCCTGCCCTCTCCAAACCCTCCCTGCAGAGCTGCCCACCCTCCCCAGGCCCTGCAATGACCCAGGAAACAGCAGGAGAACCTACTCAGTTTCCCCTGGTCTAATTAAATGAGATTAAACTACCAGTTTTAGTCTCACAGATACATCTCTAGAGTACTATTACTTCATATTAAACACACAAGTTCAAAAAAAAAAAAAAAAAAAAAGACCAAACCCAGAAGTTTTCAGCACAATTACTTTTTTTAAACAAGACTTGTCAAAAAAATTGACAGGAAATAGGCAAAGAGCTTATAAAAATATTTTCGAATGTACGATTCAAATTATCCCACTTCTGCACGTCAGTCTCCTGGCTTTTCATAATACTGCTTCAACTTAATGGGAAATACTCATTCCAAGAGAAATCATTAGAGTGTGGTTGAATTCAGATTTCCCTCAGCCCTCTCATTCCCCTCCTGACTTACGTAACTCCTGATTTATTCACAATCCTTGGGCTCATTTAGCAGCACAGGACTTCACATGAAGGTCAGGCAATGTTTTTAACCAATCTTTTGCTAGTTTCGTTTTTCCAGGAGACCACAAAATTCTGGATTATCAACTACAGGTGCTCCCCCAAAGATAAAACAGGCTACAATCACCATTTTCTCACTCATCAGAGCACAACCATCTATAGAAAAGTGCCTCCCTAAGCCATACTGTCCAAATTAAAAAAGATCCCTGTCAACTGGCAACCCCCTCTCCTGCTTTTTCATATTCACTGGCTGTTAGCAAGCTGAAGCACCATTTCCAAATATAACACAAGTTGCTTGTGGGAAAAAATGATGAAAAACATCAGGGAAAGAGACGAGCTGAAGGATGACTCTGCTGAATTCCTTATGAGTGTCCCTGAACCAGGATTCCAGCACCGGTGTGGTCAGAGTGAACAGCACTCCCTGCCTGATGCTCCCCTCAGCACACATCCCAAATTCAGTGAAAGATGCAGATGTTTTGGCCAGAACACAGCTGCCCTGCTGACAGCCACATCACTCAGGGCCTGGGCTGAGGGCTTCCCTACCCAGGGGCTCAGCTCTTCTCGGTAACAAGATTTACACCACAAGGCAGCTGCCCCAGCGGGTACAAAGCACTTCTGCCTCTGGAATTCTCCTGAGAATGAGCCACCTTGTACCACAACAGCAGATTTTTACCACCAGCAATTGGCAAGTGTGGCTTTTAGGCTGTTGCAGCTCCCACCCAGAGACAGCTCAGCACTGTCACCACGGGATCCCATCCACCAGTGGGTAGTCAGGATGAAGGAACCCATCCCAGGGTACGGTGCTGCAGCGTGAGGTTCTCGCTGATCAACACCACAAGGGCCTGACTACAAGAAAGAAACGTTCTGGCAAATGTAACACAGCATCACTTTGGGATTCACAGAACTAAAGAGGGAGCCCCAGCTCAGATGAACACCTAGAATTAAAAGCGACATCACAAAACTCAGCACACTGAACTCATCCACTTCCTTCTAAGTTAAAGTGCACAGAAAGTAGATGAATGCAGGATCAATTCCATACACGTAACCCAAACTTTTTGAGAGTTTGATGTAAGGAGGAGGTAAGACACCACACCCACAGCTCCAGGCTGCTTGAAGGGGTTCTGTTTCTGCTGCACCTCCTCACCACAGGCTGCGTAAGATTTTAGGCTCAAGCACAGTGTGAAGCAGTAAGAGTTTAACAGGAACACACCTACATCTCTTGAGAAACCTCTCCTGGTCTTTCCTGACCAAGGGAGTGTGGAAGAGGGGAAGAACTTCTGTTCTGCTCGTCCCTTCTCACTGCACATCAACTTCAAACTCCTAGCATAAGATTAAAATTGGATGCAAACGTTTCCTTCCTGACATTTTATATTTGGATTTTTGGGCCAATCTAAAATTCATGCAGAAAGGTCACTGGATAATGAATTAAACACTCCCAACACAATCATCACCAATGCCACAGGCACAGGCTCTGGCTCCTGAGAACTCTGAGGAGAAAAGCTGGAGCAGCAGCAGCATCCCTTCCACATCCTCTGCCTGCCCAGACCCCTGGAGAAGTTGGCTGCCAGGGGGACAGGGCACTTTTCCCTTCCAAAAGGGCTGAAATTCCTGCACATGCTCCAAAGCCTGCATTAGGAAGGTTTCAGCACTGAACTGGGTTAAACTGGGTGGGTTATTTTTACTCCTGTGTTTCTGTGACCATGCAGGAGGCACAGGAAACCCTCACAGCCCAAATCCATGATTTGCCTGTAGCTTCCACACAGTCCCAATCACCAGAGCTCCAATGACTCGTGAGAGACCCGGAACAGCTCCAGCACAGCGAGAGGCACAGTGGGAACATCTAAATCTGGACAAGTCTCAAAGTGCAAATTTCTGCTCAGCCCATGGGACACAGTGACAGCACCATCCCCTGCCCCGACTCCAGACCTACAATCGGTCCCATAATCCATGTTCACCCCATCACATCAGAGCCTGCAGCACCCCGGGGCCCTTGGGCTGCACCTTGGGTTTCACCCACGGCCAGGACAAGGCTTTTCCTTCTTTCAAGTCTCTGTTTCCACACTGGTGACACACAGAGCAATACAGGGCACCCAAAAGAGAGACACACCGAGTCCCACCCCTGATGTACATCCCACATGCCACAGGAAAGGCCCAGAGGTGACAACTACAACCCCACCCTGAGGTCTGGCCCCAGCAGGGACATGAGAGGACTGGAAAGTGCCATGCATTAACCAGAGAACTCCAACAAAACCGTGTTAGAGGAAGCCAGAAGCATTAACCAGCAAGGCAATCCTGCCTGAGAGGTTAGAGAGCTCTAGTCCGAGGGATTAATAGGCATTCCCACAGTTTGGAGAACTCGTTACCTCTGCACAGTCCTCCACAGCACAGACACCCCCATCTCTAACGGGCTCACTCATGGAAGATGGATTACAAGCTCCCAGGTCTTCAGACTACGGGCATGGGAACACGAGTGAGTTATTCTGAGGGGCTCAGGACACACCTGAGCTTCAAACACTTCCACAGGTTTCTACAGAAATCGGGTTTAGTGTCACAGAAGAATTTAGGCTCAAGACAGCAAGGGGACCAGGTGTGCTGGTTCAACCAGCACTTTGGTGTCCCAGTGAGATTTGCTAAATCCCTGACAAACTGCTGGGAACAGAAATAAGCCCAACTCGTGACAGTCCCGTGGAGAAACCAGGAGCGAGCCTCTCCCATCCAGAGAACTTCTGCCACCACTTTGCATCTTCGGTGGGCCCTTTACTTGCCTTCTAATGGCTTCTGACCCCTGTGAGCACTGACAGATCATGGGAACTACCTCAGATCTTTATCTTTAATTCTTTTAATACCAAAGCATCAGCACAGTTTGAAGCTGCAGCACTCCCTGTCAGTGTGGAGGAAGTGAATCCTCCTCCCTCCACGTTGACTCTCACACATCCACCACACACACACCTCTAACCTGTACCAACAAGTGAGGCAGCAGCTTCCACTTGCAAACTGCCAAATCTGAAACTCAACAGTGCATTCGTCTGGATAGATTAATAACGGAAAGAAAATCTAATCTAGGAACAAAAAGCAGAAATAATTGTGTTAAAGACCAAGGCTGGAGTTGAAGGTTTCAGACACAAGGGACTGGACTTACCCTGCAGTGACTTTCCCAATCCCTGGCCCAGCTTCCACCCATGTTTCTGGAGTAAGCGGTGTCCAATATTATCCTGACAGACAGAACAGAGAAAACAAACCAAAAATATTCCAATAATATATTCTTCCCTTCCCGCTGACATTTAAACATGTGATGAGCAAGAGATTTTTCTACATATATATGCATGCAAAAAAATGCTACTGAAAAGGCAATATATGCCCAATAAAGGGAAAGACAAATGTCAAAAATTGCTGGCTAGAATTTTTCCAGGGGGATGGGTATTGGGGACGGTCACTTTCTGATGGTGTGCTGGGCAACTTTTGTGCATCACGTTTAAAAGAAATAAAAAAATAATAAAAATAAAAAGCAATGTGGGAGAAAATAAAGTGTACCAATAAAAATTGACAGTAAAAAGCATTAAAACAAGCTATTTATACAATCATATCCATCACCTAGACAGCACCACTTAAGATTTTTTTGTAAAGAAAATCTACAATGTGTTTAGTCATTTTGTTTGTGTGTCAGGCTTTTATAATACTGAGTAAGTTGTAAGTGCAAGACTGCCCCACCACTAGAAACCAAAACACAATCAGAGCAAAATCCAGGCTAGACTTGATTGGGTTTTTTTTATATATGTATATATATATATAAACTAGCATGCAGCCAATATTAAACTGAAAAAACAGTGAGGTTAGTAAAACAAAAAAGAAAATAAAATTAATTAAATAAAATGAGCTCAAGCACAGACTGGGTGATGCATTTCACATGTAAACTAACAAAAATACTAAGATGTTAGAATGAAACAGGCCTAGCAATAAGTTAACAGCAAGGAACCATTAGTGCATGTAGGGGAAACAATAAGCATAATGTCTCATCTTCCTAAAAAAAAAGCTATTTTAGAATAAGTGGAAAAGTACTGACGCAGCAATTAAGTGTCAGCTTCTGGCAATGGGGCTGAGCAGGGCTCAGTGTGGAAATTGTTGTGTTTTATGCAAGGTTTCTGCCCCCAGACAAAGAGCAGAGCACTCACAGCGCCCTGGAACCGTCTCAATCTGCCAGCTCGCCCTCAGTGACCAGTTCACCCAGTTACAAGCAGTGACCAGCTCCTCAAAGAAGGACTCTTGGCTGGGACCATGTTCACCTTCTAATCACAAAAAATAAAAATCAAAATCAGATAGGAACTTGTTGATTATTAATTATCGTCAGGCAAACCACAACCCGAAGTATCACAGAAATATCCTGAATTATAACGGGATGTGACTCCAGAACACTGAGTGGTACATGGAATCCTAAAAAATAATTATATCTATATGCTGAAGGTTTCTTTAATTAAATAATGAAGTCATCAACAGAAACCAGAGTAGGTTTTGTCACTCCACAGTGAAGAAAATGACCACAGGGTTTGCACAACTTTGGTGAATCAGCTCGAAAGGCACAACCTTCCCAAAGATATTGGCTGCATGGATACATTTTTCCTCAAAAAGATGTTATCAAGTACAAATTTTGGATTTTTTTTCTGATATCCTAGTAAAGTAAGACATTTTGTATTCCTGTATTTCCCAAGGAATAATGTACATTTTTCCCACACTACCGGCTCTGCCCCATGACATAATTAGGGCTACGTGGAAAAAAAAATAAAACCAGGAGAAGTAAGGAAACTTCTGGGGACCAAGGGTTAAATGCCAAAAAGAAAAAAAAAAAAAAAAAAAAAAAAAGAAAAGAAAAGAAAAGAAAAGAAAAGAAAAGAAAAAAGGAAAAATAAACAAGGATGGATCCCCACCACAAGCACCACGGAGAGGGCTGTCTGTTGGGAAGACAGGAAAACTTACCTGCAGGCACACCTGGTCAGGCCAATCCCAGTGGCCACAGAGTGCCACGTCCTGGCAGAGAGGGGCTAGAGCCTGGGATAAGTTTGGGATAAGGCACTAATTGTCCTACCCTGACAAAGGATCATTGAATCTGAGAGCCGGTGCTGACCAAAATGGCTGCGTTTTCCAAAAGGAAAAAAAAAAACAAAAGAAAAAAAGAAAAAAAAAAAAATCCAAAGGACAAGGAGTACTTTGCAGTCTTGGCCAAGTGGAGATGAGACATTGTGCTGACTGTGTGTGTTATGAATGCACTAAAATAAAGACAGATGAAGCAGAACGCTATTCCAAAAGCAGTGCAAGTGGAGTGAAAGCATTTCCATACGAACCTGGCTTTAAAAACTGGGCTGTCAAAAGAACAGTTAAATGTAACACAAAGTAAGAAACTGTCCAATCACTAATGGTAGTTTTTTTCTTTTGCTTTGTTTTCAATTCACTGCTTGCAAGTAATGTATTTATTAAAGAAGAGTGAAAGCATAAAATAAATTCAACAAGTCAAGACCAGCTGGGAGATTCAAGAGCGGTGTGTTGTGACTGACACAGTGAAGGGGGAAACAAATGTTAAAGGGAAAAAGAAAAATTTAGAAAGGTTATACACATTAGCACCACTTTTACAGACCCACTCAAGAGGATGGTCCCGAGTTGTTTGACATAAATTGGAATTATGCCTGAACACTGCCCTGTGTCAGTTCCCAGGAAGGGGTTGTCTCCCCACCCCAATCTTTTCCATTTGTTTGTTTATGCAGTGGAACTACTCCCTAATTTTAGATCCTACTCAATTGAAATGGAGCATCTTCCATTGCACTGAATAAGGACAAAAACTTTAATAATTTAAAATTAACATGTGAGTTAGCACCTGGTCATCACTTTGCTCCTTTCTGGCCATGTTGAGCTCCTCCCTCCTTTTCCAATGGCTATCCCAGACCTCTGATGGAGGCAGACTGACAGAACTGCTCTTCAGTGCAAATGCCACCCTAAAAATTGAATTATGGAAGGCCAGGCTTGCTTGGCTGCCACGTGAGAGCCTGTCTGCAGAACCTGGGGAGTAGCCAGGGATATTGGGACCAAAACGTGACACGGGACAGCAAATGCTGCAACAGCTGACAGCTTTTTTTTAATTGAATTTTTAAGTGAAAGTTCTGTAAAGTACAGCTACTTTCACATAGAAAAGATGGGGGTTTTCACAGCAAGCTTCCTGTCCATGTCAAGAGCTGTCATTCCTTTTGAACAGACTACCCTCACATTGCACCAGTTTTCCAACAGAAGAGCTGCAGTGATCCACAGAAACACCACAGCCCGAGGAGGACACCACTCATTTCTCAGCAGAGGGCTGGCATGAGTCTCCTCACTTTCTTCCTCTGCCATTTGGGAGCTCCTTGTGTTATAGTCACAATAAAAAATATTGAGGCAGCCAAAATAAGTCTCCCAATAGGTGTTTGGGTGAGCAAGGGAGCTCTCCTGGACCCTGTGGGCACAGGCTGTGGGATGTTCCATGCAGGAGGAATGGCTTGGCATCTCTGGGTGGAACAATCCCAGCTCTGGAGCTGGGCAGCCCTGATAGAGAGCTCTGCTTTAATGACAAAGCATAACTTTCCAAAGGTGCAGGAAATGCAAGGCCTTGGGTCCACCAAACTTTCACAGAGCTGGGTGAGCTGCTTTGGAAAAACCTCATCCAAAGTGACCTGGCTCCACCAGCTCCCAAACTGGCCTCGCCCCCAAGTTCCCCATCCTGTGCCCTGACAAGACGCCCTTGGTTGCTTTCCATGGGGATCAGTGATTCCTGAGCAGGATATGCCCAGCACAGATTTCTGAAAAAGGTCCTGGCCAATAGAAAAAAAAAACAAAACTGCTTACAATTAAAAGATGGGTAGAAGAAGCCCAATGTTTTGATGATGCCTGTGGGACATAACCCACACCACCAGTTTTGCCTGGCACAGGTTTTCCGTGAGATCCCCACAATCCCATTGTTCATCCCGGCACGGGCAGGAACCATTCCTCTCTTGAGTGGATTGTAAACTGTGCTGACTGTGTATGGAGGAATCTATAAGCAAGGATCGGATGCTACTGGGTGAACCCATGCAAACAAGAGGTTGAAAAGATTCCCAAAACAAAACCTAGAGCTCACTACAGATGACACAATGAAGACCAGAGAGAAAAGCCAAATAGTAATGCTACACCATTCAGCTTCCAGAAGCACATTATTTATAGCGCTGTCCACATATGGCTGCTGCTAAATGTCAAATCAGCAGCCTCATCAAATGACACTTTGGAACTAGTGGAGTCCACAGATCCGTACAGATTTCCAGTGCGACAACCCCGGCTCCGGCTCGGCCAGGCTGCGACAGCCCCTGGTGTCAAAGCACCACCGACTGCAGCCTGACACGGGGGGGCTCAAGGAGCTCCTCGTGGCACCGAGCAGCATTAGAGAGAGGGGGAAAGGACATTTGTTAGTCAGGACAAGGACAAACTAACAAGCTCCAGGATAAGTGGGTGATTCCCAGTCTGGCCTCCAACCTGCAGCGGTGACGGCGTGGGTCGACCCCTGACACTGCCTGCACGGGGCCAAGGCTGCTCCTTGGGGGCTCTAAGGGTCTATCGCTGTCTCCTACTCCATCTGCACTGCTGGGATGAGGAAAACCAGGAATTCACAGCAAAGAGACTCAATAAACAAGTAGAGATAAGGAATTAACGTGAAGAAAATCTGGATTCTATTAAAGCTGCAATAATTTGTGACTTCCCATTCGAGTACCTGAACTCAGTGCACTCAAAATGCCCCAAAACAAATGCATGCAGCTTCTTGAATTTAAAAAAAAGGGTGAAGTGCTCTGATTTTTCAAGGACACCAGACACCAGTGATTGCACTGACATGAACAGCCAGTCTAAGTGCAGCATCTTTCAAAGCACAACAAGAAAAAATGTTACTTGTGGGGGGGAAAAAATAACAGGACTTGCAGCTCTGAAGAGTCCATTGATATGAAATATTTTCTTCAATTTAGTAATGGAAAACAGCTGGCACTCGTTCGGGCCACGTCCGTCCCTAGCTCCTGGCAGCTCTGTTTTCCATAAATGTACTCTGGTTAGAGTCGCATGTTTCAGTCCAGACATCTTTAGCCTAAACAAGCTGTACACAGCAGGATTTCCACAGGAACACCACCACCAGTAGGCTAATTGAGGACAAGTTTCAACATTGTAATGATCTGTAGACTCCCAAACCTATTTTTCCAGCCACCTTTGAGTTGCATGCTGTAGCAGTACAGTCAGCACCTCTCAACAGATAATGCTGCAGAGATGGATGTCACTCACATCAGCGGGGACTGGCACAGGGACATGGCACAGGAAACCCTCCCCCCATCTCCAAACACCTGCAGGCTTTGGAGCACCTTCAGATCACTAAGACGTGGGAAGCTGCAAGGAGCACAGTTAAGAGAATATGTTTAATCCACTCTTCATTCTGAAGAATGACATTTTAACCGGGAAGCGCTTTGATCTGCCGTGGTTATAAACACAGGATGTGCATCATCCAAACTGCTTCCATACCATGAAGCACAGGCTCACTCATGACTCTGAGCAGATTCCATGGAAAAGGACAGTTGGATTGCTAACACAGAAATGGTTAAGGATTAAACCCCAATTTGTTAATATTGAAAATACTTAGATGTGTGGTAGCTCTAAAATACAGATTTGCCTTTCCTCCTTCCCTCTCAATTTTGGTTCTGGGTGAGCAAACAGCATAAAATAGAAGGGAAAAAAAAGCCAAAAAAGCAGAATGAACACTCCTTTCCTGGTGAAATACCTTGCAGGAGAGGTGCCCCACTGAATTCTGCCAAGGAAACTGCTCCTTCTGTTAATGTGTGTAATTTGCCAATTCAAAGAGCACATTGATCATTAATAGTGTGGAAGCAAAATCACCTCCACAGGTGTCAGGAAACTCAACAAAGTAATTTCTGCTTCCCAGATGGAGAATTTAAGAATCAACAATGTATTTTACAAAGACATGTGAAACCTCAGAAGCGACCAGTTTGTTTCTGACTGCAGTTTCTGACACTATGCTTGTTCAGGTGGCCAAAAACCCACCCTGTGCAGCAGTCACAGCTTTGAAATCCCGGGATGAGCATTGGCACAGCTGCCCTGGGAAGTGCTGGAGTCTCCATCCCTGGAGGGGTTCAAAGGCTGTGGGGATGTGGCATTTGGGGACATGGGTGAGGGGTGGCCTTGGCAGTGCTGGGGGAATGGTTGGACTCCGTGAGCTTAGAAGGCTTTTCCAACCTTAATGATTCTGTGATTCTCTTCTTTTAGAAAAAGAAGAGTGGAACAAACTTTATTTTAAAGGACAATTTGAGGTTTTAACTCTTTCTCCTCCCAAGGTAAGCCATTCTCTTGTCCTCTTCATCCAACTGTTTTCAATTAGGTTGAACCGTACCTACCAAGGAGTTGTAAAGATTAAAAATGTCCTGACATTTGGGTGGTGAGAGATATACATGAATAAAATATTAAAGCCATAATTTAACTTATTTTTTCTGCTGCAGTTCAGCATTAATCAAACTGCACAAAGCATTGCTCCTGTGGATGATGAGAGCTGCACAGTGAGCCCACGTGGGCCCAGGGTACCTGCTCATGCTTTACACACTTCCATAGGCATCATTCTCTCTGGAACGCCAGAGATGTAATTGTGACCTCTTCTATTCCTCTGTTTGGGAAAACACTTTTGGAAATCAGGGAACCAGTCTAGTCTGTAAGCAGCATTTGAATTATTTTGAAATGCTAATTTCCAGTGTGGCCCAGAGTAGGTTACCAACACGTACTTCCCATTATATTTGCATCCAGCTTGGCATTTTAATTCAAATCCCCGTGTCCCAAGGTAAGACTGAAGTATTCAGGAGAACAGTGAATACCAATTCCCATCTCTGCAGCATTATCTCATGCGTCATCAATTACTGCCATGCCTAAATCTAGCATCATGCCAGCACATTAAGACAGTAGGTACTATATGCAGTGTTCACTGGACCAGAAGAACAGAAATAAGAAGGGGGAAAGGAAACCCTAGAGAGGAAATTAAAAAAGGCAGACCGTGCAATACAAACCAGATCATGGCTGCTTAGCTAATATGGGCCAACTGCTGCGGAAGAAAAACGTCGAACACCCCAAGTTGTGTAAATTTTTGGTAAACATCTAACACGCACACAAACACACACAACACCAACCTACACACCAACAAAAATATATAGTGGGCTTTGGCTAACACTGGTTCTTCTAGGGGCTGACTAAGGTGGAGAAATTTTAACAAAACTTCAATTAATAGGGAAAAGAAACACTTGACAAGTAGTTTCTTAACAAAAATTCTAGCTAGACTTAATCAGAACACCATTAAGTGTCCCTTGATTATTCACTACAAGTTTTCTTGTTTCTGAAGGAAACTGAAAATGAAAACTTAAATGCCAAATATGGGTCCAGTTTAGGCTGAACAAGCCATCGTGGCTAAAACCAGCAGAAGGTGCTTTGCAAAGAGAAAAATTAAAAAGCTCCAAAAAGCTTAAAAAATTTAAACTAAACAAAACCTACTTTTTCCCCATCTTACAGCAGGAGTCTCCACACCTAACTCAAGGTAAAGCAACTTTAGAGAAAGGCTCAGAGCAGTTTCAGCTCCGTGGGGAAGGACTGCTGGACTAACACTGATCCCTCTCTCCATACTGCCAGGTGTCATTCTAACACTTTAAATACACCAGTAGTTTTCCAAAAATATAAACTAAAAAGGATCAAAATATACTTTACTATACTACTCCATCAGGTTCACATATAAATTAAACTGATTCTTCAAAGAAAGTATAAAAACTTAAAATAAATATCTATGAATGAATGTATTATTTTAAATAATTCCTGAAATATCGTGTTGAACTCAAATTTCAAGTTTTACTTTTAGGACTACTTCAAGATTAAATCCCAGGCCCACTTAAGGTCAGCATGCAGTTTACCACCAATTTCCCCTCACTGACAACAAGCTGCCCACTGCTATCAGATTTGACTGCATTCACATCAAGTACCATCCGAGCACGGCCTAATTCCGGGGGGAATGATGCAGACAAGGGGGGGCCTTACCGATTCGATGGGCTTGTCTAGAGACGCCTGCTCTATCTCCAGGTGCCCCTCTTCATACTGATCAAAGTGATTGCCCTGCAAGAGAAAACAAGGGTCAGCTCCACAGCACAGCACACACTTCCAACAGTTCAGTGTCCAGACAGCTTTTGTTACAGTGTTACGTTTTATACAATTTTGCTAACAAATGAACTTATTAAATACAGGCTCAATTCAGTGTATCAGCTAAAAAACCCTAAAAACTAAGTCAATTCAGTGACACACATAGACTATTAAAGTTGGCAAAATACCAAACATTTACAATAACAATACTTCCGGATTTTTTTCTTTAGAAAGTCCATGAAAACACTGAGCATAAGCACCGGTGCCAGCATGGAAACCACACAGGACAAGGAGCAGCAGGAATGGATGTCCCCACCACTAGAAGGCTTTCCCTGCACCAGGAATTTGCTTGAGGGAAACATGTGATTTCATACACCTCAAACCAACAAAACCCCGCAGTGGTACCAAAGGAAACCTGTCCCTGTGCCCACAGTGTTTGTCAATGGTGTGGAGCAGCCCTTCCCACAAACCTGAGCAGTGATCTGTCCGTGGAAGTGATCCCCCAACACACCACACAGCCTTTAGTCCTGACCCGAAGCTGCCCCCTGCCAGCTGACCACCATCTCCCTTGGAAAAATTGCATCTTCCCACGTTTTTGGGTGGATACTGAGCATGCAGTTCCTGAGCTAGGGAGGCAATGGCAATCTCTGTTCTCCAGAACACGTGTTGGTGCTGAAACACCAGTGAAGGGCCATTTCAGGAAAAACAAACACCTCTACCGCAGCTCTGCCATAATTTTAGAGGTTTCTGAAACCTCAAATTCCTGAGATTGCAAACATGAACCGTTTCTGGCTGTTCAACAGGTCCATGATGCAACACATCCACCGTCACTAGCACAGACCTGGAAAGGAAACACTCGGACTTTCCAGCTGCAAACTCAGAAGCAAAAGAGGTGAGATTCCTGCAGCTGGGATGAGCCCAAAAGCGACTGAAGGGGATGGTTTCAGTGGGCTCTCCTATATTTCCAGGCACTGCTCAGTGTCACAGGAACTCCAGGAGGTGCCAAGCCTTGGCTGTCACCCCCAACTCCCCCCTCAGGCCCCGCAGTGCCACTGGAACCTCTGGCTGCTCCGTGCACACCAAACCCCTGGTGGGTTTTATTTGCATCCTGGCTCCACAATCCCTTGGAGCAGGAACATGCAGCACTGCTGCCAAGAGAAACATGTTGTCACCCTCCTTATTGCACTAATACCAACTTTTCCTTCTGCAAGAATTTTAATGGAAGCCAGCACGCGAAAGAGCAAACTGCAGTTGTAACAGACTGACGGTTGGAATATTACAAGCCAGGCACCAGCCTCCAAAAATCCTCTGAAGGAGTGTTCCTATGCAGCAATGCAAATCTGCAAGGGAATGTTTTGGCTAAAACCTGGTGCCAAGAGAAGGTGCTTTGATGCTGGTGCCCCAACTTCCAGCCCACCCATCATCTGCAGGCCCTGGTGGTAAATTCACTCTGGCCACACTCTGCTCTCAGGCATCGTCTTTCCCATGGCCTCTCCAGAGCAAATTTGGGGTTTAATCTGCAGGCAATAATCCACTCCCACTCTTTTTTTTTTCTGGACAGCCTTCAAGGAGGAAGCTGAAGGCAAACTTACTATGCACAAGCAGTCGTTGAGCTGCTTTGGAAAGCTAATAATGCTCAGAGACAGCGCGGTGTGGATGCACAGACAGTGTGTGTGAGGAGTCCAGGAGCCCACACCAAAACACACCAAAAACCTGCCTCAGTGGCTGGGGGCAGCCCAGCCTCTCAAAAAATACTGCCCAAGAGAACCAGAGCAGTCAGGGGTGCACATGCTGCCAACAATGGCAAAAACACATTGCTAAACTTCATTTATTAAAACATTAAACCCATGTAACCAACACTTGAAACCCTCTCAGCACGAACCCAGACACGTCCCTGCGCCTCCTTTCACTCGCTGCCTGCAGGTAGCTCAGCACACACCACTAAATTACCTGCAACAGGCTAAATATTCCTGCCCACTCCCCAGCTCCTCTGGTGTGCTGCCAAGGCACTGAAAGCTGTTTTTACCGAGGCAAGGGTCAACCCCAGTTCGAGGGCAGCACGCCTTGCTGCTCTGAGGCTTCACAACTCGCTTTTTCGGTGCTTAAAACAACATCTCCTCCCTGAAACTATGCAAAAGGCTGAGCACTCCCTGTGCCACAGCCAGAGAATCAGAGAGCAAACAAAGTCATTATCCCTAAGTTCTGGTGAGCCCACCACTACCCACTCCATGTATTTTGGGGTTATTTTATATATTCATATTCTTTGGGGTTTATTATGTACTTGATCCCTACTTGTTCCTGGTCCAAACAGCTGCAATACTAAAACTGGAGCTTCCCAGAGAGGCAGGTGCTGCCTGTCAGCTGGAAGTCCTGGGCATAAAAAGGCCACGGAGCACAGGAAACAGGCCCCGTGGGAATGCTGCCAGCCTCCTCCTGTGTCAGGAAGGTGTTCCAGGCTTGGAAATTCAAGGCTTCAGAATAACAAAGTGTCCAAACGGAGTTGAAATCAATACTCTTCACAGAGTCTGCTCTTTATTTATCAATATTTAGAATAAATAATAAAGAAAAAATTCCCTTCCACCATAAAGCAGCTCATCCTGGAAAAAGGCAAGCGGACAATCCAATGGTCATTGTTAGATCAGATTTATTGGGGGTTCAGGCCAGTGATGCCTAATCAGGGAAGAGAAAAATGGTTCTATGGCTATGGCCACAACAATGCTCCTTGCCATCCTATTGATCCCAGGCATTCTGGAGCTGGGGGTAGCACAGTCTGTCCCTCTGCTTCTTCATCCCTGGAACTGGCTAAGGAACAAGTTGGGGGGAATTCCATCTGATTTCCCACTTTTCCAGCCCTACAACCTGGTGCACTGAATGGATCCATAAAACATTCCTGTTTTGCTGTACCTTAAGACAATGAATCAGAAGAACACAAAATACTTTAACACCTAAATCCAACAATTAATTAAACCCTAAATGCTGGATCTGTTTGGAATACATTTCTGGCAAACATGAACCCCAAGCACAGACCACGTTTCAGTATAAGTTTGAAGAGTCTTACGCAGACTTGAGGGATGCTTCTTCCCACTTCAAAGGAAACCTTCATGTGAAAAGAAGGATTCAATCCCTTGGATTCAACCCCATGGATATTAGGACATGAAATAACAGCTGCGTTAAACCCAGCACTATTCAGAACCTATTCCCAAACCTTCTTCCTGTATGACTGTTACAGAGATGCAGTAAATTCCCAGCCCTGGGAGCTAATGGCAAAGCTTCCACCTGCTCCTGAGGACAAGGATTTTGAGGCTGACTGCAGCACCCTCCTCCTCATCCTCTGCCCCTCCATTTCACAGCTGTCTGTATCAGGGTCTCTCACTTCTGCTTTGTGAAACAAGATGAGTTGCACTGTCCCTTTCTCACAGACACTTCTCCATCCACCCTGGAACAGCAGAGCAAGTAACATGAGAGGCTCCCACTTAAGCAGCATTTATTGCTCTCACTTTGTGCTGCATCGAGCGTTCCGACACCGGTGCTTCCCTATAACCACACTGAAATTCAATATATTTTCCTACTTCATGAGAAGCAAGGACAAGCCTCCAGCATGCAAACACTCCTCATTACACACCACACACACCACTTGGCTTCCTTGTGCATTCATCTCCAGGAGCCAACATGTTTGTGCCCTGTAATTTTTGTGTAATATCATCTGAACTTTGGCTCTCTACCCACTCTGGTTACTCACAGTCACATGTTCTCTGCTCTCTCCTCCACTTTCCCATTGTTTGATCTTTGCTCGAAGCTCTTGGCCAAACCTTGTCTTGCTGCCCTCACACACTGAATACAGCATTTGAAAAATCAACCAACAAAAGCTGCCTCCATGCAGGATTTCAGCTCTTGTTCTCCCTTCTTTGGACTGTAAATACTTCGGAGCCCTGGCTCAACAAACGTCATTTTGTCCCAGATCATACCCAGTGGGGTCACTGCATTTCCTGGGACAATTCAAGTTAATAGCTCAGGGGAAGAGCATTGCTGCTTTTTTCCTACTTACAAGGTCCCAAACATTGTGGCAGTGAGACCCAGTCAGCATCATAAAAAAAATTTAAGAACTTAATTACACTTTCATCCCAAAATCCTTAGTGGTAAGAACTGTTGCCAATAAATCACTCAATGCAAGTGAAATTAATTGTTGATTAAAGCCCATTTATCACAGTTTAGTACCACAGAATTCACTCTCTCTTCTACATGAGGCACCTCTTCAGGAAGGTGGGGTAACACAAAGCACACAGGACACACAGAAATCACTGGGAGGGGGAACCCTTTAAAAGCATCTTCACAATGACAAGCAGAAGAAAACAGGCTCTTTCCTTCCCTCCCACACCCCAAGGGGCGTATCCAAAACTAGAGCCGGGTCATGAGCACTGCCTTCGTTTCTCAGTCACCTAAAGCACCACCAACACAATGAGGAAATAAGGATGAGTCACTTTAACTGCTTTAGGGCCATTAGACCTTCCTGGATACTAATTACTGGACTGCTCTGTGCAATCCACCCGAGCACGGAGCATATTAAGATGTCAGCATGCAGAACACATTCCATATAGCACCCATTCCTGACAGGAATAAGTGGTTTCTTTGATGAACAGCCCTAAGTTCTCCATGTATTATTTCCAAAGAAAATGTGGCAGCCTCCAGCCCCGCAGCTGGGCCGGAGCTGGGGACACGGCGCTCCCACGGAGCCGGGAGCAGGGCACAAAGGAGCAGGACAATGGAGCCGGGAGAGCAGGGGATCTTTTCAGGACGCCTCCGTTCAGCTGTCCTTGGCTCCAGCAGAGCCCAGTCACACCAGGCTGGTGGTTAATAACACCAGAGATAAGGTGAGTTATAAGCCCAACACAAGTGAGATAGCAAGAGCCTAGAATTGGAAAATGCTGCCTGCTCCACCAACCACAGGGACAACGCCTTCAACGCTGTGAATGGAGCAAAATAGGAAAAGATTCTGGCATAAAACCCTGTGGCTCTGCCTGGGAGCATTAAAGCAGGGATGGCTGGGGAGGGAATGGGCAGAATGCAGCTGCTGAGACGTCACAGCAGAAACAATCTATCTATGTCCCTACTGGATTTCAGGACTGGCTCAGGAAGGCACTCAGAAACACTGCTTCGTGAGACCACGCCAATAACAATCTAAAGAAAGCAATTTTGCAGAAAAGCCTTACTATACTCACTGTTATTATTTCTTAAATGCACTGGAAAAGAGCACAGCATGATCATGACTGCTTAACTGCACTTGAAAAGAGCTCAGTGTGCTCCTTAGATATTCAAAAATTAGTTTTACGCTAGGAGAGTACCAGAAAAAGACTCAAAAAAAATCACATTTATATTGCATTTACCTTAGAAAATGGAATTTTAAAACACTAAAGCAAATCAGCACCACTTCTGCATATTCTATTTATCCATCAATTCAATCAATAAATCTTAAACTCTAAAAACATTAAGTCAAGCCATAAAATTCAGTGTTGTTACCCACAAGTATCACTTGAAAGCATTTAACCAAGCCCACTGCCCATTCCCAAAAGCCCTGCAGGCATTAGGCTGAGAACAGCAGCTGAGACACAGGAATATCCAAAACCAGAAATGAGTGCCCCCAAAGAAGGCCATTTTCTAGTGTGGATGAAGCCGGGGCAGGCCGTGTGAGCTGCAGATCCCGGAATGTTTTGCTCCCGCGGCTGGGAAGCACAGCTGACATTTCCTGCAGCCCTCCCGAGACGGGTCAGCACAGATGCAAGGTCTGAGCACAGGGAACTGGAGCGGCATCTGAGCACAAGGGAGCAAATGCCATCTTGCCAAAATCCTCCCTCCCTGCACGCACACGGCACCTCCACAGAGCAGGGGAAAAAACCCTCTGATTCCAGAAGCGAATATCCTGTTAAACTTGCAGTTTTCTTTTTTAAAGGAGATGGAGCAGTTACAAAACCTTAAGATGGGTAAGATACACTCACATCCATCCACTTGTCCCAAAGCTGGCTCCCAGCACTCCTGCAAACATCCCACACCCAGGACACCTGGGTGAATGCTGCCTGTCCAGCACCAGCACAGTGGCCAAGAGGCTCAGGAATCACTCTGCAAAGCCCTGATGGAGCACCAGCCTCTCGCCTGACCCAAAGACCAGGAATTTCAGCAAACCACCATCGACACTCATCTCATTTTGTATTTAGTTCTCTTTTGACAAACTTTTCCAGCTTGGGCAGCTGTTTCCAGACATGCTGGTTTCACTTCTCTGCACGTGGCCTGAGGGTGAGACACCCACCACCTGCAGCTGCAGCGGCACATGTGGGACAGGCAGGATAAAAAGCCACCCCAGGCACGGATGAGATACAAGGGGTACAAGTGACAAGGTCTGCCAGTGCTCTGACTTGGTTTATTTGTGGGGCTCTATCACCAACTTCACCACTGACCTCACAGCGAGTTCCAGCCAACAGCAGCGGGGGAAGGAAGGTGTTAAACCCAAATGCAGCTCCCCCCAACTGATCGTTGTGTTTATTACACACAATCAAAATGTAACGGGTTTCTAATACCTCTGCAAGATCCACACCTCCCTAGGCAGGCTGACTACAGATCACAGCAGTAATTCATGCTGCCCTTTGCAGCTCAGCAGGCCCTGATGACTCTATACCATGGAAGGGCTCCAAAACGTAATTGATGCAGACAACCATGTTGATGTTTAGAAATCCATCCAAAGAACTCAAAAACAACTCCGGGAAAGCGTAGCTTACAGTGTTTTTTGAATATTCGTTATGCAGCCAGAAAAAACCATATTTTTAAGACCAACATGCACCTAGGAGGTGGCTCCTTCCAATCCTGGAAACTTTCTTGGGTAATTTTAAAGGCCATATGGCTTCTCAAAGCTATAAAAAGCAATACAAAAGCAACTTTGTATTGGCACCTGAAAAGCCTTTGTTAATGCTTCCCAGAACAAAATCATCCTTTTTCCTGTCGTTCCCTGTAGTGTCTGTAAAGACACAAAAAAATCACAGATTCTTTCCTAGAAACACAGAGGTGAAGCATTCCCAAACAACACATTCTCACCACCCTCCACACGATAGGAATTGCTTTCCCAGACCTTTCCCTGCAATACAAGTGGGAAGTACGGACACGGAACATCTGCACACCCCCAGAAACAGCTGAATATTTACAGTCAACATCTTGTGAAAGCTGCAGCAAAACCTCATTTTCAGCAGACACACACATCAATTATTCTGAGAGTACTTAACAGGAAAATCCTCTCAAGTCAATACAACAAAAGCAATCACTTGAGACTCGGAGATGAATTTAAATTGGCAAGGTTTGAAAGAAGCACCTTGGAACTGCACATTGAGAAGTCGATGGCACCTTTTGTTTACCAGACTAAAAATTAGTTTTGATAAAACTCTTCCTGCTAAGTCCAAAAGCACTGAAAACCCACTCAGCAGAACACATTTAAGACTAGTCACAGGTCAAGAGGTTTAAACCAGGAAAACGTGCATATAAATACCCATTTAAAGCTGCCCAAATAAAAACATGTTCTACAGTTCCGAGATAAACAGCTTGTACCACACAAGGAGTGGGAGCCAGAGGCAGGTCCCTGCTTTGCATACTTTGGCACCAAACAAGAACAATTTAATGTCTTTCAGATTCCTTCTGCCGCACCAACACCAGCTGTGGATCTGTTCCAGCACACGAGGGATGCTCTGCAGTCCTTCAGCAAGCTCTACCCAAGAGCCAGCACTGGCCTCACGCACCCAATTTTCTCTTTGCCATTTTTAATGTGCCTTGAAGCAGAAGCTGCTGCAGCTTCCAGCATCCACATCTTCATGGCTAACCAGGACCTTCAAACAACCACAGAACCATGGAGGGGGCTGGGTGGGGAAGGACCTTCAAGACGATCTTGTTCCATCCCCTGCCATGGGCAGGACACCTTCCACTATCCCAGGTTGCTCCACCTGGCCTTGGACACCTCCAGGGATGGGGCAGCCACAGCTCCTCTGGGCAACCTGCGCCAGCCCCTCCCCACCCTCACAGTGAACAATTCCTTCCCAATACCCATCCACCCCTGCCCTCTGGCAGTGGGAAGCCATTCCCTCTTGTCCTATCCCTCCATCCCTTGTCCCAAGTCCCTCTCCAGCCCTCCTGGAGCCCCTTTAGGCCCTGGAAGGGGCTCTGAGCTCTCCCTGAAGCCTTCTCTTCTCCAGGTGAGCACCCCCAGCTCTCCCAGCCTGGCTCCAGCCCTTGGAGCAGCTCCATGGCCTCCTCTGGACTGGCTCCAGCAGCTCCACGTCCTTCCTGTGCTGGGGACCCCAGGGCTGGAGGCAGCTCTGCAGGTGGGGTCTCACCTGAGCAGGGCAGAATTCCCCCCTCACCTGCTGCCCACGTTTGGTTCCTGAGCTGCCAGCACACGTGGCTGAGTCACCGAACTTCTCGTCAAACAATATCCCCAGGTCCTTCTCCCCAGGGCTGCTTTCAATCCATTGTCCCCCAGTCTGGGTGTGTGCTTGGAATTGACCTGACCCAAGTGCAGGACCTTGCACTTGCCCTTGCTGAACTTCACGAGGTTCACACAGACCCACCTCTCCAGCCTGTCCAGGTGCCTCTGGATGCCACTGCTTCCCTCCAGTGTGTGACCACACCAGACAGCACAAGGCAAAGAGAAACCGGCCTGGTGGGACAGGGTGCTAATCATGTAATATTTAGGGTGTAATCTATTTATCACTACAAACTTCCAAGCTTTCACAATATTATCTGCCTTTTCTTTCTTACTACGGTGTCTGACTTGATAAAGAATTGTTGCTAAACCAAAATCTCACAGAAAATCTCCCACAGGAGCACACAGGATTCAAACTTCATTCAATACTTTTATTGATGACCAGAGGAAACAGAGCACCTGCCAGCTCAGTTTGCAGATCAGGCAGCCCAACAGAGTGAGCAACAGTGAGGACATGTTTGTACAGAGCAACCTGACCCATGTAAGAGTGGCTTCAGCTCCCTAACACCATGTCTGCTTTCACAGAGCCCTGTACAAACACAGCCACAGCACAGGGCTGCACCCAGCAGGCTGAGAAATCCCAGTTAAAACCTCCTCACGCAACACAGTAGCAGCAAGGATAAAAATACAGTCCAAGGGTGTGCAACAAAGGAACAGCAAACACAAAAAAAACAGTAAATAGATGTTTATCTCAGTATGTTATACAGGTAAGAGTCTGCTTTAGACTCCTCTGAGCAAGTTTTCCAGTCACAAGTGTGGACAATTTAGGATGCAGAAAGGTGTAACGACACAAAGGGAGAACAGTAAGAGAATTCAGAGCCATTAAGGCTCTCAGAAGAAGCTAAAATTGAGCAGAAATCTTGTATACGCCTTCACGTAAGAGGACACAGCAGTAATGTGTGCTTTGGCATAGCAGAGAAGGACAAAGATCAGCTAAAAGCTGAAAATAAAAAAAATCTAGAAGAAAAATTAAGGAAAATGCAGCTTAAAATGGCTAAACTACCAGAACAATCTACAAAGGAAAATGTTCCCCATCACCAGCTGTCTTCAAGGGAGAGATATGGCAGCCAAACACAAACTCCTGGACTCAGAACTGGGTCAAACAATGGGAATTGAAAGCTAAGTGATACCTGGATATTTAAAGCCATCATCCTAATATTAACTTCTGGCTTTAAAACTCTGAATGGCCAAAATTTCAAATTAACTGCCCATGGAGCTGCTTGAAGGGAGAAAGTAGCAAGAATTACTACAGGTTTAAAACTATGTGGTAGAAGAAAAGCTTCTGTCAACTGAGGAAGTGCTGCCCTAGAACTGCAGCAGTGCTTTTTATCAGACGAGCTCCTGAAGCTCCACATTCCCACACAGCGGGTGGCAGGAGCCCGGTTGGAGGGGTGGGTTTTGTCTTAGAGGGGGTGACTCCGAAGAAGCTGAGGCAGCTCAGCCACAGCTTGTGGGACTGTAGGATAAAGTGTTTCCTTTCCCATTCACTCGGCCTCGGCAATGGAGAACATCGCTGTAGGAGAGAAGTGACAACACGGACTGGGGGAAGAAGGTCTATATAAAATTACCTCACCACGTGAGTCCCAGAAATCCACACTGAAGTTCAGATCCTCCTGTGATGTTCTAAAACTGGAACCAATACTACTCGATCTACTTTAGAACACATTTTCCCCCAGTCTTCTCTGCCCCTCCTCACTCACACAGGGAGGTTAAAAAAAAAATCAGTCACAGTTCTGCTGTTCCTGCTTTGCTCAACTGAGAGGTCAGAACGTCCTGCCAAGGAGGTAAGAGCCATATTCTTCCTGTGCTGGGCCCACACCAGAAATATAACCTGAATCGAATGATAAATTAAGATCTCTAAACTATACTAAGAGATCTTTTAAAATCTCAGATTAATCCTTCAGTTAGAAAACACTCCACGGAAAAGGCAAAGGCTGCCTCCCGACTGCTTGCAGCTACTCCCGCCAAAGGCAAATTCACACCCCAGGATCTTGGATCAGTTGAAAGCTCAGCGTAACAGATTTTGCAGAGATTCCAATCCTCGTTCCCCCCCATTAAGTTTTTCTTTTCCCAATTAGTAAAGGCAGGCAGAGAAAATGACCCTCTTTATCTCTCTGCAGCGCAGAGCGCAGGCATCAGCTCCCTGTGCCACATCGCCCCGAGCAGCTGGGCCTGCTGAAGGACATGAAAATCAAATGCACTTCCCTGAGGCAGCACCTGGGAAGTGAACTGAAGCTGCAGCCATGGCCACACTCATTAAGGATGGATTCTAAACCTCCTCGCTGGCGGCCCAGCTGTCCGGTAAAGCGCTGCCTAAGCTGCTTGGGAACAGAACTTATCCCTGACATTCTGCCAATTAAAAAGCATAAAATCCCCCTGCCAGCAGTGCTCAGCTCAACCTGCTGGAAGTGGCAGGGCCAGAAGCACAGTGATGTGCTGGCTTAGCTCTTCAAATCCTTCGTGGAGGGAAAGAAAAAAAACACCTATCTTCTTGGAATTAGCACGAATACCCAAGCTGAGGTTCAGACTGGCCACACTTCCACCCAGCAGGGTAAACCAGGCACGGTTCTTCCTGCTGGGTGGAAGTGTTATGCCATTGTACAGACTACACAACACCGAAAAACCAAGAGACAGAACAGCCTGTGTTCCGTCTGGCTAATGATGCCAGTAAGTGCAATGTACGTAGGAAGAGGAAATTATTGTACACATAGACACATATGGCTGGTAATATTTCTGCTTCAACAATGAAAAGGAGAAAAATGCAGCAAGAAAACATTTTCTCAACATCTGGGAGTAAGTGGGAGCACCTCTGGGTTTCAGCGAGACAGACATCCACGATATTTATTCTTTGAGTTTGCATAGCTGATCTGAAGAATAAAATCATTACAAATGCAAAAACAGCACTAAAAATATATATTTACTGCAGCAGTTTCATTTGTTCATACAGATTTCATGAATGCTCCTACAACATTCTGTTAGCACCGTTTACAGCTATTGTTCGGAATTCCTCAAAGTTACGGTGGTTCCCGTTTGTCTCTGCCAGGGGACAGTGGCACAGACAAGTGACAGAGCCTGTGACAGACAAGCTCCCCAATCCTTCGCCCAAAGGACTAAGCTTGTCAGGATCCCAAAAATAACCATTCTTGTATGGAAAATGGAAAAAGGTTGGGATTTATTTGGATGAGCCACTCAAGAGTTCACTTGCCACTGCAGAGCCTAGAAGAGAGGATATCCCTGACCTTCCTCTCTTGCCTTTCTCCTCCACTAATCCATTTCCCTGTCCAAGGCTCCCAAACGAAGCCCTGGGCTGACCTGGTAAGGGAAAGATCCCCATGACAGGCAGAGCACAGCTCAAGGCCTTTCTCTGGAGCTGCCATCAGGTTCAGCACCTGCAAAATACAGTCAGAACCAGGGGCTTTCCAAGTCTCTCTAAGGTTTCAGAGCTTAAAGCAAAAGGGGAAGAGGATCTAAGCCTCTAGTGTGGCTTCTAAAGCTACAGAGCACAGCAACAGCACAACAATCCTGTGAGGAAAAACCCAAGGGCTGCCTAATCAGCTCACTGCAGTGATATCTTCCAGTGCCATTCCTGCTTCTTTGGCAATTTCAGCTTCCAAACCATCCTTAGCTTCGAGGTTCCTTCCACCGAAACACAGAGAGGAGTCCCAATAATTTCAGTGTATACAAGCTTTCTCCTCTCCCTCCACACCACGACCTTTATCCTCAGGGATATGTATGACTTTCTTATCCTTACACAAGCCACTCATTCCCACAGGGCTCCCTATAACTCCCTGGGAGGAGCATCACTCCCTCTGCAGCTCTCTTCATGCCCACCACATCACTTTGGCTGCAGCTATGGGAAGATCTCTCTCTCCCTCTTATCTCTCCAGTTCTCAGCTGACCCCTCTGCCCAACAACCCTTCTCTCCTCAGCACTTTTCCATGCACTTCAGACCATGGATACCTTCTCTTTCTCAGTTGATTTAGGTCCTTCCTTCCTGATTTTTCTGCAGTGCTGTATGTTTCCATTCCTGTCTCTCCTGATGGCACTGATCTTCCTTCAGTCAGGCACAGGGGAGGGAAGAACAGCTCCCAGCAGCTCTCACCTTTAATCCACTTTTCTCCAGCATATCAGAAGCTCAGAAACCCGAGGATCACCTCTGCTAACCCTGTGCTGCCAGCTCTCCCTTGCCTACAGTGCTCAGCTTGCACTCCTGCCAAACTGATCCTCCCCACCCAGACTCTTTCCAGCTTCTCTCCAGAAAGGCAGCTGATAACAATAATGAGAACTCTGAAATGCTTTTTTTCATCCAGTGACTTTTCCATTAGCCACATCACTAATCCCAAGATATTTGCCTTTCTTCCAAACAGCTAAAAGTGTAGGTTTGACCTACGCTCTTTACTCCTGACCTTTTGTTTCTCTCCTCTCTCCAAACTGTTACACATCCCTTCACTTTGAGAAGACCACAAGTAGATCCCCCCAGAACAAAATCCAAGAGATCTCCACAGCCTCCCTCCCCACACTGCATCCATCCCTGCTCAAGCTGTGTAATTTTAGAGCCTGTCTCCCTCTGGCCATGCTCCCCGGGACTCACCAGTCTGGCAGGGACACAGGGTCACATCTAGAGTCACACCTGCGCCAAGGACAGAAATTTCACCTGCCAAAGAACTACAACTGTGTGAAAAGGGCATCCCTAACACTGACAGAAACACTCCTGGTTTTGCTGTATTTGCAGACAGGGATTTTCTAGACAGGCACAGGCAGGTGTATTCTTACCTATGGCCACAGCAGCCCTGCAAATACCCAGCACAGTGAGCATTTCCTGTATTCCACAAGAATTCCTGTATTCCTCTTACAGCTCAAGCAATCTCTAAGTACAGAGAAGAAAATTCAAAAGTCTTCTCTGAAAGTGACTTCAAACCTTATTTTTCCTTTTTCTTCATCTAAAAGCTGTCCTCCATCAATAGACTATGGAAAAACTGTTAGATTGCCCAGCTGTCAGGGGTAGGTGCACAGACCCTCGAGCTCCCAAAATTCAGCGTGACCTTGTCCCAGTCCCCCTCGGATAATCTCTTCCACAGCTCACTCTTTTCACCTTCAGTCCTCCGCAAGCCTCAACCAGCTCCAAACTGGTCTTCCCAGGGGACTGATTCCACTTTTCCCTCACAGGAAGCTTTAACACAAAATAAAATGTCTCTCTTCTCCCTGGCATATTTTCAGGCAGGGAAGAACAGAGCAGTGACCCTTCCATAAGACCAAACCCTACCTTTTTATTTTTCACTCTAGTCTATGGGAAAGACAAGGAAAGCCTGGTACTCAGCACAGGGAAATCCCAATTTAGAACAGTGCCCTTTTTTAAAGTCAAGAGGACACAAGGTTGTGACTTGAGTTATTGTCCCCAGACACACTCAGCAGCTTCCAAGATCTCTGGATCGGGTAATGGAGCCGAGTTTCCTCCCTGACATCACCACACGTTCCCCCTGCGTGCCCAGAGCCACGACACAGTAACAGGTTTTGCCACTACAATTAGTTTTCTTGCCATGGGGTTTCCCCATAAAGGGACAGGAACAAGGACATCCAAATGTGGACACGACTGCAGAGCTCACCCATTCCCTGGGCACAGCCACAGTACCCAACCTGGTTCAGGTTCCCCATCTCTCCCTTACCAAAGGATTATGAGAAATGTGTTTTCAAGCCCAAGATACGGCTCGCTCCACTTCCTGAAACACAAACTTCAAAGCCAAATCAGACCATTTCAGTGTTAATTATGGCTCATTTCTTCATTTAAGGAAATGAAGGATGCAAACGAGCCCATGTTTGGGGCTGTGGCAGGAGCCAAACCTCCATCCCCAGAGCAGGCGATGCCAACAGCGCACACAACCATGCTAGTATTTATTTTCTTATGTGTTTCTAACACAGTTTAATAACAATTTTTGAAGCGTGCACCCTTTATAACACCCAGAAGCAACATAAGTTAGTCACTCCTGGATGTCCTGACTGCTTCCAAGACTGCACCTTAATACCAGATTAAGCAGAATTACGCAAGCTCCACATTATAAAAACCCTCCCAGGTCTTTGGGTGAAAGGCCCGAGTGAGGATGAACAGCACCATTCCAACTTCAGGCTCCCGAAACAAGGACCCACAGAACAGCTCATCCACGGCTCTCCTCGAGCAGCGTTATCCTCGCTCCTTTTGTTTTCCTTTCTAACCCCGAGACTCTCTCGGGCTGAAGTCAGAGAACAACATGTCATTGTTCAAGCTTAATGAGTCAACGTTAATTTTCCCATTGTTTATTTAAACCCCCTTTAAAACAGTATCAGTGGCGTTAATTACGTTGAAATACTGATGTTTTGTTGGGGAGGCCGGCTGTGAGAAGGAAGAGGCGTTTTCCACAGAGAAGCGGGTCGCTGGCAGATGCTCGGACGGCGCGGTGCGGATCTCGGGGGGAGTGATCCGTCCCCTCACGGGGAGGTGGGTGATCCCCGCATGGCGAGGCTGGCTCCCTCACCGGGGAGGGGCCCAACCCCTCACGGGGGTGGTCGGTCCCATCACAGGTGGAGGGCTGATGCCCTCACCGTGCTCCCCCACCGGCCCCTCCGCCGGGTCGGCCCCTCGCCGCCGCCGTCGCAACACGCCGCCCG